>OX422207.1:148415639-148625392 GCA_949130495.1 Sambucus nigra
ATAAGAGATCCTTCTCCGGTCCCTATCTCTAATGCGTTCATCCAGGGGATGTCGAGCAAGTGCTACATGAGCTTCATGAAGGAGTCTGTGGAAGCTATATCGGAGGAAGGTCTCTAGCTTTTCGAGCAATGAAGGAAGGCTATTGGTGGCCATATATGCAAAGGAACTCTGCAATGTATGTCCGCAAATGCCTGAAATGCCAACTTCACGCTCCTATGGCCCACCAACCCGCCAGCGATCTAAAATCCCTGTCCTGTCCATGGCCATTCGCCCAATGGGGAATGGACATCGTGGGACCACTGCCTACCGCCACCGGTAATTGCAAATATTTGTTGGTTGCGAACGACTACTTCACCAAATGGATCGATGTGGAACCCCTGGCAAACATCTGAGATGCTGATATGATAAGGTTCATATAGAGGAATATAATCACTCGCTTTGGCATCCCCAGAGCCATCATCACCGACAATGGAACATAGTTCGAAAGCAACTCCTTTCAGAATTTCTGTAACGAATAGGGTATCAGACACCACTTCAGTTCGGTGGCCTACCCTCAGAGCAATGGCCAAGCTGAGGCTTCCAACAAAATTATGATCGATGGATTAAGGAAGCGATTAGAGCGAGCCAAAAGCGCATGGGTAAATTAACTACCCCATATCCTATGGGCATACCGAACAACTCCTCGGTGAGCAACAGGAGAAACCCCATTCTTGCTAACATATGGCATGGAAGCAGTCATCCCACTAGAAGCAGGTTTGCCAACAATAAGGTCCAACCTTGTCGACCAGGGCCATAACGATGTAGCATTACTCGCTGAGCTTGACCTGGCCGACGAGCGCCGAGAGCTAGCCCTAGTAAAACTAGCGAGCTATCAGCAACAGCTCGCGAGGCTCTACAACAAAAGGGTTAACCCAAGAACATTTCGAGTTGGGGACTACGTTCTAAGGAATGTCATGGGCAGCGCAGTAAAACCATTAGACGACAAGCTAGGCCCAAACTGGGAAGGACCCTTTAAGATAACCAGAGACGACCTGTAGGGTGCCTATCACTTGGAAACGATGGAAGGCAGAGAAATACCACGAGCATGGAACGCGGCCAATCTCAAGAGATTCTATTTTTAGATCTTTCTTTTGTTCTTTTGTTATGAAACTAGAAATTCATTTCCCTTATCATTAATGAAAGTTATTTTAATAAGTTACATTCTAATAAGTAACAGCTGCATTTATCGCACATCTTTTCCAAATAACAGGCACATTGATTACTACGCTATAGCAGGGAAATATCCCTCCTCA
Source organism: Sambucus nigra (assembly GCA_949130495.1). Lineage (NCBI taxonomy): Eukaryota > Viridiplantae > Streptophyta > Magnoliopsida > Dipsacales > Adoxaceae > Sambucus > Sambucus nigra. The sequence continues at coordinate 148,416,932 of OX422207.1, forward strand.
GGTCATCGTTATGAAACACGAAGGACCTCTTAGCATTGCCCCTAGCAATATATGAAGCCCTACAGGGGATCCTTAGGCAATATGACTAAATCTTATACCGCTCATCAAACCTTCTTCGGTTGAGTAAAATCCTAATCAGATAAAGCATCCAACACCAGGTGTGTCCCCCCCAATTGCCCCGCTTAGGCCTAAAGGAGTGTGACGACACAACCTAAAAGGTAAAGTGGTGCACAATGGTATCTCGGTATTATACTGGACTGAGAGGACACTTGCATGACAAAACAAACTTAGAAGATTATAAAGCAGAAAGAATATGAAGAATATGATGCACACGTTTAGTCGGCAAAATTTCCCAAAACACAAACTTTTCATTAATTCATCATATTTACAATAATGGTGATACATGTTTAGTTGGCGAGCTCGCCCAAAGCATTTACATTATAAAAAATACAAAAGATAACAACTGGCAAAATCTCAATAGGGGGAGGCCTCTGAGCGAGATAATCAGCCACTCGAGCTCTTCGTCCGTCATCGGGAGCAGGAACTAAATCTTCCTCAACCTCATTTGCATTCGACTCCAATAATTGCCGCGGGATGGCATCGATGGGGATCCATTGATCATCCCTCCGAAAGGGGTTAGGCATCAAGGTAGAGGGAGAAATCTTATGGAGATACCAGAGCATTGAGTTCCTCAGGACTTGCAGCTCCTTCAAAGCACTCAGCCACCCTCTGACAAAGGAACGCTCTTCGAACTTTGACAACCTTGTTGGAGCATCTGACCAACCCTGATCGTAGCCATTAGCCCACACTTGTCGAGGAAATTTTTTGAACAGGTGTCGCAGCCGAGTAACGTCCCTTTGAAGCCCAACAGCAATCACATATGCTCGCTGGACATCACCACGAAGCTCTTCCATTTCCCTATCTCGTAGTTCTTCCACTTCCCTATTTCAGCTCCTGGTGCTCCTGGTGTTCCTGCAAGCTCGCGGAACGATCGGAAGAGAAGAACCCAACAGTGCAGGAGGCACATCACTCTGACCATCTCTAGCTCATAATGACGAGGATCCCTGTAATAATGCTGGGGCAATGCTTGGTGCATGCTCCCTAAGTCGCAAGACCTCTCTCCTCAGAGCCTCATTCTCCTGCTGGAGAACCTCCCCAACTTGGTTAATCTCAAAGGCCTCTAATAGCTTCGTTCTCAGCGCATTGACCTCCTCTTAGACTGAAGAACCAATGTCCTCCATCTCTTGAAGCATGTCCTTCAACTTGACGACGAGCTCTGTTTGCTCTATAAAACGCTTGTTCCTCAGTCACAGAGACTTGTAGATCCTCATAAAAGTGTGACGAACTTCGGAGATCACATTTGGCCCCAACATCCTTCCCAATTGGGAAGTAGCAGGAATGTAATCATCCGCATAAATTAACTATAAGCAATCTAAAGACAAGGGAAAGAAAGAGATAAATCAGTGCACTGAGAAATAGAAGCTTTTTTCATTGATGAAAGTTGAAATTACATCGAACAGTAAAAAGAAAGTTTACAGACAAAAAAACCGAAAATATAAAGAAATCCTAGAAGACAACTAGTTAGCAACCTCAGGTGGCCCAGAGGTCGATGGACATTTCCCCTTGTCGGCATCAGCAGGAGCACCGCCCTCGGCAGGGGTAATCTCTATCGCCACAACAAGGTAAGCATCAGCAGGGGATGCCTGAGGGACAGGATCGGCACCTTCAGCAGCTGGGGTAGGGATTTCATCCACGGTTGACTTCGGACCCGGGTCATGCTCGTCAAATAGGGGAGAATCGATGTCAACGCCAGCAGCCAGAAGGGCCTTGTTCCAGCCCTTCTTGAAGTTCAGATAACTAATATAGCCTATCTGAACTTCAGCATCCTCATATGCTGCAGCCCAACCAGAATTGTATGAGTCCTCCTTGGCAGTAACAGCCTCAGACTTCTTCTTCTTTAGCTCTTCAGAGAGCACCCTGTTCTCCTCCACAACAGCAAGTCTGCTCGAGCAAACTAGGTCGTAGGCCTGTCGCAGCTCTTTCAAATCCTTGACTACCGCGTCTTTCTCCTTGTTGGCAATAGGAAGATCCAGGTCGTATGATATCCGAGCAGCATCAACGGCTTTAAAACTAGCCTCGAACTCAGTACCCCTCAGCTTTAAGGAAGCATTTTCCTTCTCCAGCTCATTATTTTTCTTCACCAGCTCATCGCGTGGACGATACAGCACGGCGAAGTCAGTAACAAACTGCAGAAAAAAGAAGACATTAGAAGAGATAAATGAGGGAATTCATAAAAACATGGGAGAGAAGGGAAAAACCTTACCAAAGCAAGCCTTTGACTAGCCTGAACGGCCAATTTCTCAGACCCTACCGCCCTTTGGCGATCAGCCGGGAGGACATCTCTCTCGAGCAGAGCTGGAGCCAACTGGGAGAAAATTTCCACAGAAGCCCCCTCGGGCAGCGCGGACACTGGGACTAAGGCCTGCCCAGCCTTCGTCCTCTCTTTTGCCCTCCTCTTCTCCTCCTCCCTCTCATTCTCTTTCTTCCTCCTCTCCTCTACCCTCCTCTTCTCTTCCATCTTCTTCTTCTCTTCTTCCATTTTTCTCTCTCTCAGCTGCTCCTCTTTCTCTCCTGCTCCTGAGCAGAGGACCGGGAACTAGTAGCCACAGCCCCCGAGCTAGATTTTTGCTTCTTTGACCTCTGTGCGAGAAGCATATGGTCTTCATCATCATCATCCCGAATCAGGTTCTTTCGGGGTGGAGCCATCTCCTCGCTCGAACCACTGGACGTGATCGACGACTCTCGAGCTTTAGAGACCTCCCCTTGATCAGAGGAACTGCTACTATCAGAGCTCCCTCCACCCAAATTACTTACGGCTCTGGCGAGGTCACTTTCAGAGCTGCTATCCTCCTCGTCCAACAGGATAGGATCTGCAGCAGTCTCTTCAGAAGAATCAAACTCTGGGATATTGTCCACAGGCCTTGTTATGAAGCTGGAGCCAACGTTCTTGTAATCGAGCAGAAAGGCAGCAGACTTGGGATGCTTGCCATTACCCAAAGGCTCCCTGATATTCCAAGCCTTAACAATTTCCGAGAGATGAACCTCGCTGAGAGAAGGTTCCAAGTTCTTTGACCTCGCTGTGGAAGAAAAAGCAAAGAAAAGTTAGAAAGATCACAAATCAACAAAAGTTGAAACAACAGAGCAATGTCTACCTATATATTCTTCCCCATAAAAGGGAACAGTGAACCTCTCAGACCTCAACCCTTCAAATTGGGGAGGAAGCTGCCAGTTTCTACCAGGGAAACCTTCTTGCCAATAGTCCTTATGAAAATCAGGTAGATTTACTATCAATACCCTGTCAGGGATCCTAGCTTTGAGGTAGAGGACACCAGAGCTAGTTCGAGAGAAGGAATAGCAAAAATAGACCTCGGCGAGCCCTAACCTAGTACCATATAACTGATTTATTCTATGTACGCCATTAACTATTTTCCACACATTGGGCGAGCATTGTGCAGGAACAATATTAAAATAGCCAAAGAAATGCAAGAACAAATCATTGGGAGGAAACGTGAGTCCCCCCCTGGGAAAGCAACAAAACGTGGATCCAGTGGGCATCATCTATCTCTCTAACATTTCTAGGAGGGGAAGCACAGCACTCAATATCTACCCATTCAGGGATATTATAAAACTTCCTAAATTCAGAGACCAACCTATTCCCAATCTTCGCCATTGGAAAACCCTATAAAACTACAAACTCAAAGAGAAAGTACAAAGAAAAGGTACAGGAAACTTACAAGATAGAAGATCGACTCTAACGATGAAGAAGCACAGGCCCAAACGATAAGGAAGCAATGAGAATGGAAATTGAGAGAAGAAGGTACGAAGTGCTAGAACTCACAGAGAATGGAAAAATGATGGAAAGATTGAAACGACGGTAGAAAAGTGGCTATCCCTAGAAACCTTCAAATTTTGCTAATCATAGTGCACAAGGTACGAAGCGGGTGCCTCCAAAATCAACTTCACATCTTTCGAAGAATTGCAAAAAGTCCATTATGTCTAATCATTTAAATTTATTGAGCCCATAAACATGGCCCAACAAACTTAGGGGCAATTGTGGGTACCCAAAATTAAGACCATGGGCCTAGACGAGTAGCCCAATTCTGGCAGCCCAAAGTCTAGGCCCCTCACCTCTTATTTTGATTATGATCCGGTCCCTTCCCATGTTCCCATTAAGGGAGGTTATAGGTAGAGATGGAAGACGTGGGGGAATCCATCACCCCCACTTACCTAAATGTACATGTATTTATTAAACCCTAGGTCCGGGGCAAAAGGACAAGTTGTATTCTCTGTAACCACTCTCCGGAGTATATAGAAATAACATCGACTGCACCACCGTGGATGTAGGAACACCTTTGCTGAACCACGTACATTCTTTGTTGTGTGATTGTCATTTTACATTCCTTGTTCCTACTTAGTGATTACTTTTTTCTTATCTATTTGTGTTGCATAATAATTGTCACCACAAAACCTATGAGGGAGCCTCTCGAACCATTTTTGCGCCATGTCATGCAGGCTCGAGGGAAAAATCCTGCATATCAGTGCATCCCGATGGTTCCAGAGAGTCATGGCTCGCCTGTACTGCCTAACGTGATCAATGGGGTCAGTTTTTCCGTCATAAATCTTGAATCTTGGAATAGCAAATTTCTCGGGGGCTTCCTCTTCTTCTATCTCCCTTGAGAAGGGGATTTCATCTGGGTCTTGAGAGCTCGTCTAATAAGCTCTCGGGTCGATCTTGCGCTGTGGTGTGCTGATTGTTGGTCCATCTCCCTCCAGACCAAATTTTGTATGTTCTTATTACTGCGAGCTGGGCTCCTGTAATGGCGAGACGATATCTGGTGCTCGATAGAGTCATCGATTGACTCGTGCTTCTCACTCTTTTAGGATCCACGTCTTGGGCTCCTTACTCGGCTACGAGACTTGATCGCCTAAGGGCTAGGAGTGTGGTATGGACGTCGCCTAGTGCTACGATGGAGCTCTTTCTCCATCCTTTCTAATTTCCTTTTGAGGTGAGCATTCTCAGCCTCTTGCTTGTGAGTGGACTCCCTTTGCTCTTGGAGCCTTACCTCATAGGCATCAATCAGTCTGGAGATTTACGTGGACCTCGCTGGCCCTTGGCTTTCCTCTGAGGCTGGCCTCTTTGGGCGAACCCTCTGATCTGAACGCCGAACTTCAAATCTGATCCTGCGAGGAGCGGGTTATTCTTGGATATCTCCTTCCTGAGGAGCATTACTGCTGTGACCAGACATTTCAAATCTCTTTGTTGGTGTGGGCTTTCTCAAGGAAGACAAACGTTCCCACATACGACACTAATTGTGGTGACAATTATATTCAACACAAATAAATGAGAAAAGCACAATCACCAAGGAAAATAAAGAACAAGAAATGTTAATCACACAACACAGTATGTACGTGGTTCAGCAAGAATGCCTGTGTCCATGGTGGTGCAGTCAGTATTATTTCTGTATACTCCGGGGAGCGTTTACAGAGAATACAATGCGTGCCTCTTGCCTCAGGCTTAGTTTTTATTATATACATGTTTATTTTTAGGGAGTGGGGGTGTTGGACTCCCCCACGTCCATCTTCTTTTCCTGGAATATCTCTCGACGAGATTTTAGGATAAGACTAAGTCGTAACTGTATTTAGTTAAGGTGAGGAGTCCGGACTTTGGGCCATTTTTATTAGGCTACTCGTCTGGGCCCATAATGGTAAATGTGGGTACCCACACTTTGCAAATGTTTGAGTAGTCACTCTTCTTGTTTCCTTATTTTAAGGTAAGTACTATGAGCGTTCCTTTTCTTGTGGAGCCTCGGGTATTAATCTGGCATACCTTAGTATTTACTTGCTTTTACTATACAAGTTCTTGAGTAGTCCTTCTTATTATTTCTTTATTTTCAGGTAAGTACTATGAGCGCTCCTTTTCTTATGGAGCCTCAGGTATTACTCTGGCATACCCTATTATTTACTTGCTTTTACTGTGCAAGTTCTCGAGTAGTCACTCTTCCTAATTTTTTTTAGGTGAGTACTACAAGTCTTCCTTTGCCTAAGGGGCCTCCTATGGAGAAAAGATATCAAGATCTCAGGAAACGTGCTAACTTCTATTGGCATGTAAGCGAGTTTCTTTTCTTGAATCCTATTATAATCCTTTTCATCTCTTTACTTTGCAATTTTATCCTTTTATCTCTTTTCTCTTTAGGATCAAGAAAGGAAGGAAGGAGAAGCTGGTGATGAAAATGAGAAGGACTCTGAGACCACTCTCTCTAATATGGATGAGTGTGAGTAGTCTGGCATGGAATCTACCTCTTATTTTGAGTCTAGTTCTATGGATACTAGCTTTAACACAATAGACATGGATATTCCCGATCTCTATATGAAAGACGTGGTGCGGGCGATATGTGAGCAGATTTTGTGAGGAAGACCGAGCTATCTTGTACCTAATTTTTTAGCATCATCCTAAGACTTTCACGAGTTCATGCCTATGTAATATTAACAACATATCCATTACCAACTTGAAAATGCTCACAAATCACGTTCATCGGTTCACTTTAACCTTTCCTAACGCAATTACTCCTGTGGGCACTCTAACCTTCTTGGACGCTATCAAGGACTGAGATAAATGTTATCATTTTAAACCAGACTGGATGGATGGTAGAATTCACATACTTATTCATCCTTCTATCAGGAGGTTGATGAAAGCTAAGTCCTCTGAGAATGCTAAAGCTGAGCAGCGCCATTTGTAAGCGGATACCTCGAGAGAGCAAATAAAGTCTCTTGAAGCTAAGTTAAACAAGGTTCTATCTGACGAGGATGAAAGCATAGCTCGTATTTCCAAAATTGAGAAGGACGTGGTGTGAGAAGTAGGTGTCTCATTTGAAGAATTTTACATGAGAGATAATCTCCTTTTCCTCTTAATGGACAATTAACTTGTAAGTTTTCTCTCATTTGTAACATCATGGACTGATTTTTCAAGCATGCCATTTTTGTGAAATGATATTAAGTTTATCTTATGTGTAACTTTGTACTTTTATTAGTTTTCCCTTATGATGTTGGACTATCTTCTTGAAAATATTTTTATATGAATTTTTTTTATAAGTAATAATTAGTGTTGTCTGCTCATAAACTTGTGAGTAACAAATACAATATTGTCTTTCCCGTATTCTATGGGGATGCCTTCTCGAAAAATTTGTATTTTTTTCAAATATTTACGAGTAAATGACCATTGACTAAATGAAATAATGCCCATGTACTTTAGAAATTTACTACTATGCTCGCCATATTTGACTATATGAGCTCTAATAATAATGATTGTGCCAGTATATCCCCTCGAAATATTGTGAGCAAAGATGTATGACTTAATCATTTTGTACTATCATGCTTGTTATATTTTGTTAAAGAAAAATTGAGACTTATGAGTATATTCCTCCATAATGTTATAGCTAATTTGGATTATTTAATGCTTTTATTTCCTCATACTTTTGGAAATTTTATAATTCCTTGCTTGTTATATTTCGTTGAAGACTTTATCTTGAAAATATATCCCCTTAAAATATTGCGAGAGAAGGTGAACTTGTTAAATAAAGTAAATGTATTTCCTCATATTTTGGAAATATTTATGTGTGTTACTCATCATATCTTGTCATTTAGAAGTATATCCCCTCAAAATATTGCATTTACTATATCAAAATTGTTGTTTTCTGGTAGTGCTCATACAAAATTTGACAAAAAATAGGTCTTTTTTCACGCAAGAAAATTTAATTTTCGTTAATTATGGCACATATATATATATATATATATATATATATATATATATATATATATATATATATATATATATATATATACAGTAATATACTTCAAGCGTAATTCTTCTTGAGCCATCTGTAATTGATCGACTGAATACAATCACACTCGGGCTCTGAAATTCAAAAGTATCCTGATTTCCCTACAACCCATACCACGAATGGTCCTTCCCAATTAGGCTTGAACTTGGAGGCAGGCATGCTCATCATATGATGAGTATATGCTCGTAGGACAAAGTCTCCCACTTGGAATTTTCTTGGTTTGACTAGATTGTCATAATCCCTCGACAATTATTAGGTGAAGACTTTAAAATTCTCCTTCTCTTTATCACGATGTTTAGCTAAAGCTTCTAACTCCACATGTCTTAGATCAGGCAGCAAGTTGTGACTTAGATCCATGCGTGCTTATGTTACTGCTAATCTTACTCGTAAGGCAGATTCAACACCATAGACTAAAGAGAAATGAGTGAATCATGTCGGCTTCCTTTTAGAGGTTATGTGGGACCACAAAACCATTGGCAACTTGTCATCCTATGTTTGAGGGAGATCTTTTAGAATCTTCTTTAAAATTTTGATCAAGGTTTTATTAGTTAGTTATGCCTGTCCATTTTCTTTATAGTATGAAGATAGTTGGATTGTTGTGAATAATCTTGTATTCATTCGTGAGCAAACCCATCTCCTTACAGACGAATTGCTTGCCATTGTCTATGAATATAACTTTTAGAATTCTAAATATATAGATTATATACTCTCGAATTAACTGAGTTACTACTTGAGCGGTAATTCTCACGTGGATCGCCTCTTTCCACTTAGTATAGAACTCTGTAGCAACAATAATGAAATATTTTCCACGGGAGGATGGGTTGATCTTAAATCAAAATCAAAGGTATGGAATGGTTAAAGAGTGACTAAACTTTGTAAACTAACTAAGGGGTAATGAACCATGTTTTCATGCACCTGATATGCTTAGAATTTCTTAAAAAAATCTATGGAATCAGCTTCCATCACTGGACAATAGTATTCCAAGGTCATTAGTTGGTCATACATTTTTGCTCCACCCGTATGTGAGGGTTCATGATCTTCTTTAAATAGAGTTTCCATTTCACCGAGTAGAACTGAGCAACCCTCTTCTTCAACCCGCTCAAAGCGTAGCTCTCCATCTTGGAGATAGGCAATATAAGCAAACAATATAAAGATTCATCCAGTCCTCTAAGATTTCCAATAAATTAGCATCAATTGGATGATTGAATTTATTTTGGCATTTCAAACAACTTTACTGAAGGAGATCAGCCTCAGTAATCATAGTGGTCCAGTAGTAGCCTCCTCACTACAAACAGCTATAGATTTGGGTCTCATTACAAACGCATATAGATTAGGATATATGTTTCCCCAAAATGCCTTTTCTCAATACGAAAAACTTCTTGTGGTCCTCTTCTTCCCCTCTGTAAAGTGCCAAGTAATAACTCGGACATTTGAATTAAATAGTGCCTTAAAGCATATGAAAATTTACTAGTTCTAATAGCGAATTTCTCCTTCTCGCATTTTTAATTTCTTTGCTATTGATAATATCTAGTCTTTAGGATCCTCACTTGGAAGTAAAGATGTCACTATTCTAAGCATTATTCTTCATTTAATAGTGATCATGGTTTATGTCTTATCCATCTCTAACTTCTGAGTAATCGTTTACGGAGCATCGGGGTGTCTATTCGTCATTCTAGGGTTTTTTCCATCTTGACAGCTAAGATATCTTTCAATAATATTTGGATAATTGATTTATAGGGAGAAATATTGGCATGTTTGAGTGCAAATTCTCCATTGACTTGCTTTGCCATGAGGTTGGAATCTTACTGTATACAAAGTATTCTAATCCATTTTCTCAAAGCTTTTAACAGGCCAAACATGAGCTCTTTACATTCTTCTTAGTTATTTGAGCACATGAAGTCTAATTTGTAAGAAAGGGTGTTTTTCTCTTTGTCATTAGAGAGTATAACTCCTACTCCACTGATACCTTATGCACACGAGCCATAAAATTCCGTCTTCCATTCTTCCATTTCTCCATCCAAACAAGCTCAGAAGTTATCCCCTAGCAGCACCGCACTTAGAGGCTCAAAATTATGGCTTAGGAGGTCTGCAACAACTTGAATTTTCATGTCCTTTAGAATAAGGTGCTTCAAATCATATTGTAGCAGTATTAGGAACCATAAGTTCACTCTCCCTATCAAAATGGTTCTCGTGAGCAGATACTTGATTAGATTATATTTAGTGATGATATGCACACTAAATGCAAGCAAGTAATGTCTTAAATTTTGGGACACAATTACCAAGGCCAAACAATTACTTTTCACACTTGTAAATTTAGATAATTTTCCAGCAAACACCCGAAATAAATAATACACGGGTCGTTCCATATGCTCAAGACATAATGAGACCTTATGCTAATGTTGTAACAATCAAAAAACCATAATCACAAGAGAATCATGTACCATACGAGAGAAAGTAATTTTTCATTATATCTATAATACCTTTATAATTCATTAGTTCATTCTTTTAAAAAAGTTAATGACCCTAGAAATAATATTAATATCCAAGTCAACCAAATGAATACTCAACTCAGAAGTTCACAAAAGACAGACGAGATCAACTAGTAAAGTCATTACATCTCCATGCAAGCATCTCATATACCAATGAACATTAAACTTCAAACATTCATGACACATCTAATCAACACTTATGATTACTAAAATCAACCATAAGATAACCAGAATCCCCATGCATTCAAAACAGGTGATTAAACTACAAAAGGCCCTTTGAAACTGTTGAGGGATTTATGAATGATTATCATAGTTTAAATGATCTTATTTGATCAAGTACTTTATGAAACCAACCTTACCCAAACTAAGAACAAATATAAAATAGCCAGAACATGACGTCCAATGCTTTGAGTCAACTTAAAGTTGACTTTAAGTCAACTTAAACTGCCTAAATTGGCAGGCCTCACTTTTAGATAAAAATGAGTTCTTTTTTAGAAAAATAGAAAAAAAAGGTCATGAAATTTAAGTGGACTCAAACTAGTTTGAGTCGATTTAAAGTGCCTATGTGGTCCAAAATTCCAATGACTAGTTTTCAAATTTCAAATTTTAAAATCCCTAGAATTTACAAAAGTACCCTCATATGGCTAATTTTTTAAAATCTTATAAAAGGACCATTTGGGCTCCTTGTTCACACACAAAAGCTTTCTATAAAATTCTCCAAAAATTAAAGTTTCAATTCATATCTTGTGTCCCGATACTTGATTTTTCTAAAGAGAGAAACCAACTCATAAACTCATTTCCAAGTTGAGAGTCTAAAACCCGAATCTCCTTTGGAGCAAAACACCAACCAAAAACCCATTTGAAATAAGGCTTCCTCCTCAAACCTTCCTTTACCTAATATCCATATCCAATACCCATTCAAGCTAAAGATTCAATGCAAAACACATTTGAGCAATGTACTTTTAATTACATGATAGTTGAAAACGTAGTGCTATATAGAATTATTTGTATCGTACATTATAGATACAAAGATCCAATTTTTTACCCAAATTTTATCTTGATTAATATTAGGTTAAAATGAAAAATAATTTCCAAATTTAATATCTAAACCACACAATCAAACCAACCCCAAAATAAGATGTTTTGAGGAAAAATCCAATTCAAGCAAAACCTATATTTCAGCATTGTAAAAGATTTTTGACGGACTTGATGACTTGCAAACTACTTCGAGACCCTTTAAGTATAATACACGGGGTCTTGAAATCTCTGACAAAAAGTGATGCATTCCAGTAACACCCATGAGAAGCAGCTCTTCCTTAGGTATTCACCGATCAGCCTCAGGATGCGATATCATTTCTTCATTACCAGCAGCATTAAAACTCCACAATCAGCTGTAGAGAAACCTTTACAGGGTTTTGATGTCATGTATGGAATTTAGATTTGATAGAAATCAACAAATCATATTACGGGATGTATGATTTGAAAAAAAAATATTTTTATGAAACAAAAAGTAAAAAACTTTTACTAAAGATATTGCATTTGATTTTTTCCAAAAGAGTTGTGTAAAACAGTCCTAAATATTCCTTTTTATTTAAAAAAAAATTTAGAGGCAGCGAACTCGTTCAAACGAAAATGCTACTTCGTTCGAATGAAAACCTTGTTTCATTCTAACAAGGTGAAGTCTTGTTCAAATCGTTTCAACGAGCTTCCAATGATAGTGTGTCTGTTAAACAAAACCCCCTTTGTTTGAAGTTTATTTTAAATTCGTTCTAACGAAATCAGCCAATCCTTCTAGTGAAGTTCAACTTCGTTCAAATAAGAATAAGATCTCGTTCTAACGAGATTACAATCTCATTCCAATGAACTAAAAAAATTATTTTAAAAATCCTTTTATGAAAAAATGCCTCAAGTATAAAAATCATCCTAAAATATAATTTGACAGAGAAATAATTAAAAGCACAAATCCGTATACCTCCATAAATTGCTCATGACGATTCCAACAGGTTGAAATTTGGAAACGATGCTCGGTCACTAACGAGTCTTCATATGATTGTGGAGGCAAATGCAAATATAGTGTTCAGTTTATAATTGCGTTTTGTAACAGGATACGATAAAATATCTAATCTATAAGAAATCATTAGATCTTGCACTTACAAATCTCCCCCTTGGCTATTCTATTACAAAAATAAAATCTGAAACTAAATTACAATAAAACCCCTAAAGCAATCTTCTACTAATTTCCTCCCGACCCCAAAACGGAATGACATTCAAGACTTTATTTTCAACTAAAATTCTACATCTTGTGTAGTCCTTGAGATCTTCATCAAATCAAAAGATACCTACACATATGAAATAAAAGAATACAGTGATGGGTAAGAGTTTTGAAGAAAATAAAAGCCCCCCTCAATTTGTTCTCCTTCTTTTTACCCGTAATAGACAAAGGATTAGAAACTAAGCATGAATAATTAGCATCACCCGAACCCAAAAGAAATAACACCACAAAGATAATCAATACAGCATATGCAATGAGACTTCAAATAAGCATACCAACTATTTTTGAAATTTTCAAAAAAAAATCAAGTATAGGAAGTATAAGATGGTACATAAAGGTAAAAAATACATAGCACCATGGAATAGCATGAAAATATCCGAATTATGAAATCGGAATGTAATTATGTGAAAAAAATTATGGGTAAATCAGCATAGGCATTCATAACATAAGAGCATGAAGCCAATGAGAAATTTCTAAAGAAAAACTCAATTTCAACCTTAGTTGTAAAAATGATGAACTTAAATGAAACTGACTCGACTTATGCAGCATGCCATAAATTTAAATGCTTCTCAAATAAATAATGCCAAAATATAAAATTCTTTTTAAGAGCCCGTTGTGCAAACCCATTGATCTTCTACTTTATAACACCCTCAAATTTTCACATATATAAGAATTCACTCTCAATTTTTGAAGATATCATAATGCTTATATGTAGAGAAGCATCAATGAAATAAAATGGACTTGGCACTTCTATTTTTATGTGTCGTTAATCTTTTAGGCTCTTTTTTGGGCAAATGGTGGCTTTTAACGCAAACAGAATTTTTCTCTTTTGCAACCCTTTTCCATTGCGTAACATATAATCAAATTTTTCGGGACACGAAATTCGACAAGGGTTCTTACAAGCACAACCTATCTCAACTGCATTTGGCTCATTATTAAGAACAATTAAGATGAGAATGCCATATTTGACATGTGATAAACAAGTACAATGTTCAAAAAGTCCATGCACATGTGCAATAAAGGTGATAAGGAGTCTAGAATGAAGAAATTAATCATCAATAATCAACGAAATGCTATCTACACATTATTAAGCACATAAAAGAAATGAAGTAATGTCTCAAAACACCATTAAAAAATCACATGAATGGATGGAATGCAGGGGTGATTCGAATATCTTAAATGAACATCGATATATGGTGAAAACAAAAATACATAAAAAATTGTATTTTTAAAAAAGTTATCAAAAATAAAATCTTTTTGGAATATTCAAACTTTTTCTTAAAAATAAAAAATATTTTTTAATTTTTCAAAGAATATCAAAAAACATAAATAAGTATAAACATAAAATATATATATATATACTATCTAGAAATAGGGATAAATGATCTGAATATGATAATCACCTTATACTAGATAAAATACCCAACCTCAATCCTTGGTCCGAAAGATGTTCTCAATAGGTAAAGGCATCCTTTGAATTCCTTCATCTAACTTTATCATGTTTTGACCAAAAAAACTACTTTCTCTCGAAGTCTCTTAAAATATCTATGATTGTGTGTGGTATCATGAGTAGGAACACGTGTAGGAGTGCATGTTGGAACATGTGTATGAACTCATATTGGAACATACCGAGAACTACGTGGGTGTGAAACTCTACCTAGATTAAAATAAAACTCCCTAAGGTGACCTCTTTGTTTGTAATAGGAACAAACATAAATAGTGTGACCATCCCGATCAAAGAGCGTGCCCTTCCCCATCTCATCTACTTCCTAAAGGGGGGAAATGGAGAAGGAAAAGGGGGATTGAAAGATCTCACGCCCTGCTTAGGAACGCTCCGATCCTCGTCGGTGTGTGGTTTATAGAATGATATGGAGTCCCTAGCCTATTTTAAAAAAAAACCAAGCAAAATAACATGTTGCCGACTCGAGAGAGCGACATCGAAGACAAACTGATGCATGTGAAAGTAATAGTTTGAAGGTTCGGGGGTTATGTTACGAAATGGGAAGGTGTTAGGCACCCATCCTGCCCTTTCGGTCTCTCATGGGCTCGTGCTATTATTTTCCTTTATTTCTCCATGAAGTATGTGTACGTGTATATATAATGGAGATTGTAATCGTTCAACTCATATCATAGAAAAGATAGAGTGAAGTCATCCATAGGAATATTCCTAAAATAATATATAGAAAATATGATTTATGCATTTATCGCGATATTGATCGTTATGATGAAACAAAAATATGCATTAGATGACCGTTGGAAAGGTTAGGATATGTACTTCGACTTTCCAAAGAGTTTTGCTTAGTTCAGAAAGTTGATTTTGGTCAACTCGGGCCCGGAAGCGCCCTGTGACTTTTCAGAGTAAAATGGATCGTTCGTCCTCACCGTAATTCAGAATTGCGCATAGGACGGACCATTGGAAAGGGAATTCAGTGCCCTTTGAAGATTCATTCAGTCTCATTCAATATTAAGAGTTGATTTTTGTCAAAAGGAGTCCATGAGCGTTCGGTGACCTCCGAATCAATTTTTAGGAGAAAACGGACCGTTCGTCCGAACGGTTATGCCGTTTTGGCCTGGGGTAGACCCTTAGAAAGGGGTTTTAGTTCCCTTAAAAGATTCAAAGAGCTTTCACTCTGACGATGAATTTGATCGGGGTCAAATCGGGGCCCGGGAGTGCCCGGTGGCCTCGAGATTGATTTTCGGTATTAAAATGATCCATTCGTCTGAACCGTTATGCCGATTCTTGCTCTGCACGGACCATTGGAAAGGGGATTCATAGTCCTTTGAAGATTCAAAGATATTTCTATCTGAAGATAGAGTTGATGAGAGTCAAACGGGGCTCAGGAGTGCCCGATGGCCTCTAGATCGGTACTCAGATTATGACCTAGGGTTTGTAGTGAAATGGGGAGGTGCTAGGGACCTAAGAAGAGACTTAGAGAGTCCGAAAATGTGGTATCTACAAATAGAATGGGGTATACCATGATTAAAATGCCTAGAACGTTCTCTCCTTGATGGATTAGGTCTCCTATGTGGGTTAGGATGAGGGCTATAATGATCCATCACAAATTTGAGAACCGTCTCGGGTGCGGCATTTAAAGTGGATGCACTTTCATTACATATTCCTTGCCTCTCATTGAAACCTAAAGCAGTATCGAGGAAAATATTTCCCACCTTCTTAGACGTATCTTCTAAAGTGTCCATGACCTCCTGGGCACATTCAAGATCTTTCTCGAGTTAGGATACATGGGCTTTAAGTTTTTCACGAGTCTTCAATGAAGCTCGAAGATCTCTCGTAAGACTAGCCACAGTGTAGATCAAATTGGTCTTCTCCTTACTAACCATAATAAATTACTCATACATCGAAACCTTCAACTTCTAGAGTTGACTCACCGACGCCTCACATCTCTCAAATATATCACCACCTTTTCTATATCAAACATCCCAAGAGTCACACTTCTATTTTTCTTTTTGGTTTTTAAAGACTCTTTATAAGGCCCAATGTATGCTTTTTGAATTCCACTTTCTCCCTCACCCAAAATCTCATCATCATCCTCACTCTCTCAAGAATGGTTTGACAAATTTTTTATGCTATCACATTTAGAAATGTCTTCAACTGCATGGGACGAAATAGAATTACTAATTTGACTAGCCATGAATGCGTAGAAATTAGGTTCATGTGGTAATTTATCCCCAAAAATTCACAAACATGACGTCACTATCGCTAATAGTGGCTTTGTACGCAATTTTGCCTTTTCCCTATCTCTTTAGACTAGTGTCACACTCATGTTCTTTGTTCCCTTTCCCCTTATATTCAAAACATATCACTTGATCTTTCTCAAAATTTTCTTGTCCTCATTGCCATTTTTTTTCCAAACCCTTACTTTATTTGGAAGAATTTTCTTTGTTAAAGTTGAGAAAAAAATCGCAAACTAGTCAAGATCATCAAGCTCAAAATGAAACTCCGACTTAGAATCAGAAACCTTTTTTTCCCTTTTTCGATGGCCTTTCAAAGCAATCCATGTTTCCTTTTTCTTTTGAATTTTGGTGAACATGTCGACTGAATAAGTTTGAAGGTCTTCTATGAGTTCTTATAACCTAAGAGTATCTAATATTCCCAAATAATTTAGGACAATGACTTTAGCGATAAAACGGGGTGGAATAGATCTCAAAATCTTTTTCACAATGTGTCTCAAGAATTCTTTCACCCAAATTAAATTAGAGTTGACTATATCAGATAAACATACATACAACTCATCAAAGATCTCAGTCTCTAGCATAGTAATGGTCTAAAATTGAGTGGTGAGATTCTTAAGCTCAGAACCTTGCATACCATTAGTACCCTCATGAGTGAGTTGGAGGATATCCCACGAGTCATAATCTGGTGAAACTCATTGGGAGTGACTGCACAAAAAATTGGGCTCAAGCCACGAGAGTTAAAGTTACACCATTTAAATTCATTATCCATCTAAGAGGTAATGGGTTTAGGACTTATGATATCACCATTTGTCACAGTGGGTGGTGTCCACCCTCTTTCACAACAAGTCAAGCCCTCTCGTTAATTTATTTTAAAGCATACCTTGTTCTAGCTTTCCAATATGCATAATTTTACCCATCGAAAATAGGGACCTTGTCATAAAAATTATCCATATAAACCAACATAAATATCACATAATAAATTAGTGTAATCGGGTCTGATACCAATTTGAAAAAAATGGTATCCAAAAAAATCCATAAAAATCAGGATCACGTGATATTTTAGTGCAACCCGCTTTAATACAGATTTGAAAATGCAGGGCTATATGAAATTATTTGTATCTTAGGTTACACATATAAAAATACAATTTTTTAACCAAATTTTATCTTAATTAATAATTAGGTGTGCATGAAAAATAAGGAACAAATTTAATATCCAAGCCACACAATCAAACCAACCCAAAAATAAGAAGTTATGAGGAAAAACTCCTTTGGGGAAAAACCTATATTTTCATCACTATAAAATATCTTTGATAGACTCGATGAACTTCAAACTACTCAGAGCTCCACCAAGTATAATTCATAGGGTATTCAAATCTCTGAGAAAAAGTGATGCAGTCCAGCACCACCCACAGGAAGAAGCCCTTCCCTCAGTATCCACCGATCAGCTTCGGGATGCGATATCCTTTCTTCATCAGTAGTAGAGTCACACCACCACAATAGAAAGCTCTACAAGGGTTGGATGTCATGAGTAGAAATTGGGTTTGATAAAACTCAACAAATCATGTTGAGAGGTGTATGATTTGGAAAACAAAGTGTTTTTATGAAACAAAGACTAGAAAACTTCTAGTGAAGGTATTGCAGTTAATTTTTACCAAAAGAGTTGTGTAATACAGTCCAAAAAAATAATTTTTATTAAAAAACAAGAATTTTAAGGCGAAAAACTCGTTTAAATAAAAATGCTACGCCATTCGAAGGAAAATCTTATTTTGTTCTAACGAGGTGAAGTCTTGTTCGAACGAACTACTTAGTTCATTCTAACAAGCTTCCAACGAGAGTGTGACTTTTGAAATTCGTTCGAAATTTATTCTAATGAAAACAGTTAGTCATTCCAACGGAGTTCAACCTCGTTCAAACGAAAACAAGATCTCGTTCTAATGAGATAACACTCTCGTTCCAATGGACTAAAAAAATTATTTTCAAAATCTTTTTATGAAAAAATGCCACGAATATAAAAATCATAAAAAATATAATTTGATTGAGAAATAATCAAAATCACAAATTCGTTATGACCAATCATAAAATCTTGCTCTTCATATAGCTTACATTTCTGGGGAGAGAAAGTAAAACCATTTCACCATTATTCTTAGTGAAGAAAATTTGATTTAAATTTTTACATAACTTATTATTGATACTCAAATTTTAACTTCATTATATCTTTATGGCCACTAGAGACATTATTGCTTGGAGACAATGCCTTATAAGGCCTTGGGCTCTTTCGTGTTTCGCTTGGGCAAGGACATGTATAGTTACCTTATTGGTTGAGGTTCCAAGTTGTTATGGTTAATTATGAGGTTTTAGTTCCACCATAGTGAATAGGAGATACTAAATTTTCGCTGGTACCATCTCGACCCGATACGTAAGTCATGTCGAACCACGTTAAAACCTCGATTTGCAAAGTTTCTCAAAACTCTCTCTCTCTCTCTCTCTCTCTCTACATATATATATATATATATATATATATATATATATATATATATATATATATATATATATATATATATATATATATATATATATATAGAGAGAGAGAGAGAGAGAGAGAGAGAGAGAGAGAGATAAACTATCATTTCTTATTGTTTGAATAACTTCTTATACTTAAATTGATTTATCACATTGAAATTAATCTCAAAAGAAAGTTACGAAATTTTTGAAATTATAATTAATTTCATATATATCAAATTCACCCCCACCCCATGTTAGGTATATTTTCGGGGCTACATTTGGTATTGTAGCCTAGCTCATAGATACCCATTTAAAAAAATATATTTTGAGAAGAAAGATCATAAAAATAATGTCAAGACTCTTACAAATTGTTTTGCAAAGAAATGATTTACCCATATTTGCAAAATATTTTTTAAAATTATGGAGAGATACATGTGCTTGTATTATCCAATCAATTAGCTATTGTGCTTGGAAAACGATCTATGATAATAAATCACCACTTTTTAATAGGTTAAGCATCAAAAATAAAAATTAATTAAATGATAAATCTATGATAATTTTTCACTCTTCTTTAGATAATGTTGCTTCAAGTATAGTTGCACATTATAAGGATTCCATGGAGATTTGGGATATTCTTACAAAATAATATTTGGAAGAAATTACTCTTATTAACAAAGAAGATGAAAACAATGAGATAATCACTCAAGATTCAACCACTTTATTAACTATCATGTCATGTGTACCTTTTCCTTAATTTCAAGAAGAAGAAGAAGAAGAAGAAGAAGAAGAAGAAGAGGAAGAAGAAGAAATATTATTTCTACAAGCAAAGGAAGGATAAATAATTGAAAAGACTTAAAGACCATCATCGGTGGAAGAAAATGATGTCTCGTACACCCTAAAGAAGAAATTATCATGGATTATTGCACACGGTCTTTCTCAAACCAAGAGTCTAAAGGAAATCGCACAAATGAAGTGAATGATGAGAAAGAATACGAATGTTCATCATCTTCATCAAAAGGAAGAAATAAATCTAACAAGGCTCAAAGGGTTAGTTCTTCCTCAACCGAACCCTTAAAATTACTATTTAAAAAGTGACATCAATGAGGAATTTAATCACCTAAATATTTTTTATCAACAAACCATGGGTGGATATAAACAAATTAGTTGATATTCATTTTAAAATGAATAATACAAATAGAATATTTTATTATAAAAATGAAGAATGAATTTTGTAAAGTCAAAAACAAAAACTAGAATATAAAATATTAACAACGTAAATTAATAAATTAACCAAAAGCAAGGCATCATGAAACAAAAGGCTATAAATTGAAAACTCAAAATTAAAAGATGAAGTTAAAATCTTAAAAACTCCTTTAGAAAATTTGAGTCAAGCAATCACAATCTAAACCTACTCCTTGAATAACTAAAACCTGAGTCAGGTAAGGAAGGTTTAGTATCCATAAAAGTAATCAAATTCAAAAGAAAAAAAATGTTTCTAATGTTCAAAAATAAATCGAGTCTCAAGAATTAAAAAATGTTAAGTTAAGTTCTTGAAAAATGTCCTTGTTAACGAAAATTTAAAAAGTTCTTCTTACGTACTAAATATAAAAAGAGAAATCACACATATGTTAACTGTTAAAACCATACATCATCATTTTATCACTCTAATAAAAGTCAACTAATTAGTGCACATAAAAATCAAGAAATAAAACTATTTCAATAACGAGAAATGTCATATCTAGTTAATCAACATAAAGTTCTCACAGAAAGAAAATAGTCAGATATCAATCCTCATTTCTTAAATGAATCCAAAGGAATCATTCTCACTTATATGAGATCAGTGGCGGAGCCAGGATTTTAGATCAGGACGGGCTAAGAGTAACTTAAATATTAATTGAACAAAAAAAATGCAAACATTAAAACTTTTAGACAATAGTATACCAAAATTCTAAATTCAAAATAGGCAAAAGAGCGTTTTTCGCTATATTTAGTCACATGTGACACAAAAAATACATCATATGAGCTAATGAAGTTGAACCCTACGATCCTTTCGTGAATCAAAATCATCAATTAGTAAATCCAAATCAATGTCTTCAGCAAGCTCTCTTTCTATTGTGAGTATCATGCAATCTTCAAGGTAATCATCACCCATCTTGTTACGGAGAGTTGTTTTTACAAGTTTCATAGCTGAAAAGGCACGTTCTGTTGATGCTGTGGATACGGGAAGAGTCAATACAAGACGAATCAATCTATCGACCAATGAATAGATATCCCTTTTTCTTGTTTCAGCTAATGTTCTACACAACTCAGAGATTCTGGACAAATTTTGAAAACTAGGATGATTTGGAATATCAAGCTCGTAGTGTTGCAACTGACGCCTCAATGTGGATACATCATCTTTGGAAAAATCATGAGGATAAAAAATTTCTGCAAGCTTACATATATCATCAATGTTAAATGACTTATAAGCATCACGAGGATCCAAAACAGAGCTAAGAGTTAGAATTTCCATTGCCCCCTCGGAAAATCTACAATTTAACTCCATTATTTGAAAGTCGATTGCAGCATTGAAAGTATCAACTTGGTAATGATGATAAATTGTTATATTATCGCGTTGTTGACAAGAACGCCGAGTGCCCACTTTATAAGAAGCGTCCATTTTGGGATCTCAATGTCATATCTTTCACAAAACGAATGCACTTTATCAAGGAAGGAATTCCAACCAGTTCCCCTTAACTTTTGAAGAAGCTTTTTTGTTGTTGAAACAAGTTTCATAGCATTCACAATGTCTTGAGACTTTTGCTGAAGTGCTTGACAAAGTATATCAGTGATCCCCATGATCTCATTCAATAAATGTAAAATAAATACAAAATCAAATGAGGTCATAGCATCATAAGCACCTTTAGCCTCAGAGCGTATAGGATGATTAGTACCATTTAACCAAAGATTTTCAACAATTTCACAAGATGGTCCAAACAAATCAATCAAACTGCGAACAGAACTCAAGTGAGAGCTCCAGCGAGTGGCTCCCGCACGATGTAATGTCTTCATTTGATTAACACCTCTTCCCGTTTGAAGTTCACCAAGTGCCACCTTACTTGCAATTTCAGCAACTTGTCTCGATTGTAATTCACTTTGACGTTTTGGAGAAGCACCGACAATATTCACAACAACATTCAACTTTGAGAAGAACAACCATATATCTTGCACATCTCTCGATGCCGAAACTAATGCAAGTTGTAATTGGTGGGCGAAACAATGCACGTAATAAGCACATGGACACTCCTTAAGAAAGAGTGCTTGCAATCCATTCCAAGCTCCTCGCATATTACTAGCTCCATCATACCCTTGACCCCGCATTTTATCAACATGAAGATCATAACAAGAAAGTACCCCAATAATTTCTTTTTTGAGTGTCAAAGCGGTGGTGTCTTCTACGCTCACAATACCAAAAAATCGTTCACGCACCTCCCCTCCCTCATCAAAAAATCTTATGACAATAGCCATTTGTTCTTTAATTGAGACATCTTGTGCTTTATCAACCAATATACAATAACTCTCATCACCAATTTCTTTACGGATCTTACTTCTCACATTATCACCAAGAATATTCAAGATTTCTTTTTGAATCGTTGGAGAGGTATACTTCGCATTTCCTGGAGCTTTTTTCAAGACAACCTCGGCAACTTTCTCATCATGATTCGCCGTGTGTTTTATCAATTCAATAAAATTTCCAGCATTTAGTGCGTCGGGAGTTTCATCATGAGCTCTAAATGCACATGCTTTAAATGCAAGCCAACGTGCACATTCAATTGATGTCTTAAGACGCAACCGATTCCTTTCAACAACTTCTTTGGATTGCGAATTCAAAACCCTTCGAATATGCTGACAGGGATTAATTAAATCTTCAGCTGCTTGGACAACACTCAGATGGACTGAAGGGATACAACCCATGTGTTTCAAAAAACAACATTTGGGGCCACCAACCCTTTTCCAACTTTGGAACCCTTCAACGGTAAATGTTGACCGAGTAGATGGATTACTTTCAAACAAGAAACTATAAAAACAATATGTTCTATTTTTTGCAATAGAGTACTCAAGCCAAGGGTGTCTTTGAAACCAACTACTTTGAAAGCGACGAATTTGTTTTCCGTCTTGGGTGGGTGGATATTCTTGAACTTGAAGTATGGGTTGATAAGGTCCCATTTTTAGATATTTCTTTCAAATCTCATCCCGGTCATCAACGGGTTGATGGCAAATTTGTAGACGCAATCCAGGATCTCGAGTGAAAGTGTTGTCTTCTTCAATAGGTTCAACCCTTTCAATTTTTTGAGGTGGCTCGGGGGAGCTTGAACGAGTATCATCTATCAATATAGGAGCATCTGAATCATTTTTTGGTTTGAAAAATGATAACAAAATTTTTTTTGACATTAGAACCTAAAGTAATGTCAAAAAAATATAAATTAGTTACTAATCAAAAAATAATTAATCATCAAAGAACCCTAATTATTTTTATTTAGGGTTTTTATTCAAACCTCCTTTATTAATAAATTATATTAAATGTTTATTGTTATCATTTGAATTAAACTAGTGCACATTTATTGTTATCATTTGAATTAAGAAAGACAAATGAAATTTCATACACAATAAAAAAAATAGATTTATAAAACAATAGATTTATTAGAGTAGAGATTTTATTTAGAGGAAGAAAGAGGGATATACATACTTGTAAGTTGTAAATTATTGGCGGTGGTGGTAGAACAGAAGGGGCGGAGACAGGGGCAGCAGCGGTGGTCGGCGGTGGTGGCAGGGGCGACGGTGGCAGGGGCAGCAACAGTGGTGGTCGGAGACAGGGGCAGCAGCAGCCTGAGTTTGAGTTGATATCTTCTTTGTTGTTTGTTGAGAGAAAAGGGAGAGATGAGAAGAGAAGAAGAGGGTATTGGGTTTTTAATTTTTAGGTTGAAATCTGAAGGAGGCGGTGGTTTTGTTTTGAGTTTCATCATGTTTGTTTTACAACTTCTCATATTTAGATTTGTCCCCTAATATTTTAAACTAAAACATAAGGTGGGCTGAACTGCAAATATAGAAATTTATCCCCTGTTTTTTTTTTTTTAAACTGGGCTGGCTGGGCCCCCCCCAGCCCATTCCTGCCTCCGCCCCTGTATGAGATTATGAATAAAGGGGATCAAATATAGATGATCAATTAGGGAGATCTCAAACTATAAAGAGGACAATTAATAAGAGTCTTTTGAAAATTAAAGCATACAAAATTCTCTAAAAAAATTATTAGAATAAATTATACCAACTCACTTAATAAAAATATATAAACATATTCCTCTATATGATTATGACATTGATTCTTTTAAGAATCCAAAGGACATGTTTTATTCCACCATCGTCAACACCCAAAAAGGTATCCTATATCCTTGTGAAATCTGATTATTTGTCATTTCAAAAGAACTTCACAATGATCCCTCATCATTACCCTAAAAGACGTTAAGTCATAACCATAATATAATTAAAAGTAGGAGACATGTTACGTTGATTCGACTCAAAGTAGTCTAAGTTGACTAAATTGTGAAACTTAATATAGTACTTTTTGAAAACATTTAAACTTCCCTTCTATCTCCTACTAATAATAGTCTTAACCGCCCCCGTATCCCTCATTATCTTCACTTACATCTCCCTCAAAAGATGAAATCATCTCACAATGGAATTAGGAGGCTCTAGCAATTTCTTTAATAAAAATAACACAATTTCTTATTAATCTCTTACCATTATCACTTTATCCTGCAACTTAAATGATCACTTCAAATATAACTCACCCTTCGAATCAGATACGTGTTTCAACATCATCATTTGTAGCTTTAACGTAGAAAGATTCACTCTTCATTTCTTTCTAAGAGAAGAACTTCCTCACATTCACAGAATAGTTAGACTTCCTTGAAATATCTAAAAATGTCTACTCAGACATCACCGAAGTATTCTACTCCAATCTTCTTTTTGAAGATAATGCTATTTTCACTTCGATTTTTTCAACACAAAATCCTCATTTCCCAACCAATCCTGAAAAAGGTCTTAAATCTACCGAACGAAGGTTTAGGTCCTTGTGTAACCCATAAATAGTTAAATAGGTTTCAATCAAGTTGATTCCATGAACTTTTTGTTAAATAATAAAATCATCAGCGCACCAGACATTAAACTATGTGTTGGATAATATGAATGCAAATACAGAAATGGAACTCTTTATATATCACAATAATGTCAACTTCAATACAAAAATGTCACTTCGGAATAGATACTAGAAAGCTTCAAGGCGTGATGTCACTTTCCTAAATACAGTATTTGCCCCACACGAATAATTTCTGTATACAAACGGAAATCCGCAAATCCGTACTCAAGATACAATGAAGCAACTTGCACTGCCTGCAACTTGTATATTTGAAGACAGCCTTTGGATGCAGCAGCGAAGAACACTCAATCAAGTTCTTATTATGTTTATGTGCACAAAACAGAATAAGATAATTTATATCTCCTGAAAATTATAAGAGATTAATAGCAAGGGTTGGAAATTTCGGAACTGGGTAATATCTGTTATATGTGCAAATTCGTTTTAGGCAGCCTTTATTTATAGATAATGAAAGGCTTTGTCTCCAAGAGTCATGACTGCTGGATTAACACTCTTAATCAATTCCGAAATGGTATGACTGTTAATTACCAACAGTCTTAAGTCATTTCCGAACTGGTACAATTAATACCGAATCGGTTTTGCACGGGTCAACCAAAAAGTGACCGCATCCGAGCCGGACGAATCCCGACAACCCGCTACCACTACGGACACGCGGCGTGCGAAGTGCAAAGTGCGCCACTAGCGCCTTTACAGCCCACTGCCCCGCACCCGCACCCGCACCCGCACCCGCACACGCGCGCGTGTGCGTACGGTGCTTCGCACCGTATTGAGGTCTCTTGAATAGCCTCTTAAATGCTAGATGAATTAACTCTTCATCTTCCATTTGTACTTATTAGGTGTACAAATTCTTAATATTTTTTCAATGTGGGACTCTAAGGTTGCCCACTCCTTTTATAGCTTAGTGGTGACACTTAGCTTTGTTTATTTTCCAATGTGGGACACTATCCCTTTTTATATTTTGGTTAGCTTCTCACCTCTTCCTCGCACTTTCAATGTGGGACAAGCTCTTATACCCAAAAAACTCTTACTCACTTATTTTAAAAATCACCAACATTCCTCCACCATTTTCAAAATAAGTTTTGTAAATCTTTGATTGTCTGTAAGACTGTGTATAAGCATTGGTGTCTCACGACTTGAACCAATACCCTGTGAAGGTTCGTCAAGGTTAACCATGAAAGTATAGTAGACTTATCTTTGAACTATCAATCTATATTGATTAGCCGGATTTGTCTTCACACACAAATCTTTTAGTCACTGATTATCCATATAAGCCGACACGTGTATTAGGCCTTGTGTCTGTACCTTGATTTCATGAGTGCTTTAGAGTCAAGCCCAATTCTCATAGGAAGCGGCACCATTTCCACACTCATATAGGTAGATTATCATAGGTGTCAATGTAACTTAAAACACCATAAATCTATTAAGGTTAAACGTTTACGCTATTTTTACACACACACACACGGTAGAAAATGTGTTATATGAACACAGAAAATGTTAATGCTTGTGAAAATGTTATAGATATAAACCTCAGTAAATGCTACCCCTACTCACCCCAAATCCGAGCTCTAGTGGATCCAAACCCCATTTATCTAATATTCTCTTAATTTCAGAGGTCCGCACCAGCGGCACCCTATGCCACTACTACCAACCCAAATCATAGCTCTGACGAAAGTCGTTGAAGCTCCGACAATGAGGGTGGGTAGTGGTAGGGATTGAATGTCGCTAGCGTAAACATTTAAAAATATAGTAATTTAAAAAAAATAGTGGTTTGGATCTACCGTGTGTGTGTGTCTATATATATATATATATATATATATATATATATATATATATAATATTAACTCTGTAAATGTTACTGTTTGTAAAAATGTTATATATATATTGTGTAATATTAACTCAGTAAATGTTACTGTTTGTGAAAATGTTATATATATAAAACTATTTCATAAATATATTATCATAGTAAATGTTATTGTTTGTGAAAATGTCACAGATATAAAACTATTTCATTTTCTGGTGTGTACAATAAAGTTTAATATCTATGACATTTTTACAAACTACATATATATATATATATATATACATATTCAATATGCTCTTATTTTAAAAGTTCTGTGCCACCCCTATTCACCCCAAATAGGCGCTCCAGATGATCCCGATCCCATTTATCCAATCTTATTTTTAAAGGTCCGCGCCAGCGGCATCCCATGATACTCTGGTGGATCCAAAACCCATTTATTCAAAAATCTCTTATTTTCAAAGGTCCGCGCCAGCGGCACCACATGCCACCCTTACCCACCCCAAATCGGAGCTCTGACGAAGGTCGTTGAAGCTCCAACAATGGTGGTAAGGATTGGATGCCGTTAGCGCGAACCTTTAAATATAAGGTATGTTTGAAAAAAGAGGGTTTGGATCCACTGAATATATATATATATATATATATATATATATACTGTGTAGTATTACCACAGTAAATGTTACTATCTGTTTGTGAAAATGTCACATATATAAAATATTTCATATTCTAGTGCATACAGTAAAATTTACTGTTTGTGCAAATTTTTTTTTTTTGGAATTTTATAGCCTTCATGGATCTTGTTTGATAGATCTCGTCGAGCAGATTTCAAAAATAGTAATTTTGTTAAAAACAGATTTTTGAATCAAAAGTTATGATCATTTAAAGATTAAAAAAAAAGTTCAACCACTTATGTAACTTCCTCAAGGAAGTTACAGATGGGTGGCTTTAAAAGGATAAAATTGTGAAAAAATTTCCTAAAAAATTGGAATAGGACCTGTGGAATTATTGAAAAGTCAATAGGACTTATAAACTTGTTGACCCGATAAATGAAACCTAGATATAATTATCCCTAAAATTAAACCACAATCAAATAGAAACTACTTATGTAGCGCACACTCCTCAAAGTCTCAAAGTCCAACTCTTCATTTGAAAGTTCCAACTCACCAAATGAAACCCTAGCGCCCTCTTCTTCTATACACCCTAGTTTTTACTTCACCTTTTCAAAACCCAACAGCCTTACAAACCAAACCAAACACCTTAAAAGCTTCCGGACGTTGGTCGACCACCTCATCGGCTAAAAATAGTAGTCGGAGACCATATTTGCTCTGGACACACAAAGTGGGGTCTTTTATGTCTTGGAGTTGCGAACTATCATTGCAAACCACCCGAGCCTCTTCACACCTTACCGACCCTTCGATCGGCGCCTTGTCACACTCCAACGGAGGTATAACCTCTCTGGTGAAGGCTTCTCGATCCGGTCAGATCTAGTGGTTTTGTGCCAGAATGAAGGATGGAGAGCATGGTTTGTGGTTCCGAGATTGGGGGTTCGTGAGTGCTAGCTGGAGACCAGATCTAGGTCGGATCTAGTCAAAAATGGGTTGGGGTGGATCGAAAGTTGTTAAAGGGTGATAGAAGTTAAATGGGGCGGTCGGATGGTTGGTTCAATCGTGAGAAGCAAAATCCCACCTTTTTGAGCAGTTGTACTCGTAGAATGGATTCTTGTTGCCGCTCTGCCTTCAAAATATCTATTTGTTCACCAATTTTTTGTTAACTGAGCAGCGAAATCAAATCCAACCACCGCTGATGGTGGAGCCACTGTTGTGGCCGGTCATGGAGCATTGATCGTTGCCGAGTACATATCGTACAATAGGTTGCCCCAAGATCTTGCCATAACTTTTAACCGTGATGCACACACAATTGACACATATGTGAAAAAATCAGAATCTATCTAGGGTCTGATACTATTTTGATGTGAAACACAACAGAATTGAAATACACATGAAAACATACACGAATAATAATAATAATAATAATATTATTATTATTTTATTATTATTATTAAAACATATTTGCTTTCAAATCTCATAAATTTCATTAATAATAATTCTTCATTTAACAGAGGGACAAAGCCTTACTTGTAGATAATCCTAAATTTGGGGATCAAGTTTTCTAATTAAACTAGGAAATTAAATGACATAATTAAAATAAATAATTACATAAAAATAAATCATAATAATAATATGAAAAATATCTAAATAAATAAAATAAAAATCTAAATAACTAAAATGATAATAATATTTATATTTTTTTGTAAATATTCGGATGCATCACAAATAGCATTATATTGTACGATACATACAAGATTTTCATACATAATAAAAAAATAGATTTTAAACATTTTAAAATTGATTTAATTTTTTTTATTAACATACCATTAGATATGTGTTTATGTGTGTGTGCTCGCAAAATACAATTTATACTCGTTTTGCTTTGCATGCACTTATTAAGTCCCAGTATTATACTAGTAAGCATTAAGTTAGACATATTTTAGGATTCGAGTCAAAAAGCCAAAAAAAAATTTTAAAAAAAAGCTGAGAGTTAATGCCTTAATCATGCTAGATGTCCTCCACTATTGTGACTCCTTTATGTCCGGAGACAACCCAAAAAATTGGCCACATAGTTGTCATGCCTATCCCTATTCACAAACAACCCTTTCATCTCATTAACCTTGTTTTTATACTTCTTTCCTTCTTCCTCTACCATTACCAACCTCGATGTCTCAGCCACAATTTCTCTAATAAATAACCCACCTCACTCATCCATTGGTACAAAATATCTCATTTCAAGTAAATTGAGAGAGAAAGCGTTGTTAGAAATTATTTTATCATATTCTAATAATAATTTAAATTGAGTAAAAATTAAATTTAAATTATTTTGATATACATAATGGTTTGTGAAAAGTTATGTCCATTCATGAAAGGTTGTGACTGTTCATGAAATGGTGTGTCTATTCGAAAAGGGTGTATACCTTTATATAAATAAAATACCCTTCCTTCACTCTTCATATCTTAATTTTCAAAAGTCTATTTTCTATCATTTTCCCTTCCCGTCCTAAGTTAATTCATTAGAGAGTACAACATAGAATTTGGATTCACTTGAAATTTATATATTGAAGTGTCGCTTATGTAAAGATGAAAATGTCATTCTATCTTGGGAGGCACACGTTCATCAAACCTTGGACACCGATGATGGGACGAATCTGTGTTAAGAAAATTGTGTGAAATGCAAGGCTCAACATTAATTTCCTTCGTATGGTATGTAAGTTTTAATGTGTCAATTTTATTATTATTTGAATTTTCATTCATGTGAATATATATCATATTTGATTAACTAAAAACCACTGTTCTAAAAAATCCGCCTAGGGTTGAGGCTTGGGAGAAACGCCCCGCCTTAAGATTTTGACGCCTTATGCTTGATAAAACCCTTAAGGTGTACTTTTTCTCTAAAAACAACAATGCTTTAGTGAATCGATATCGCCTTTTATAGATTTTTTTACAAACCGGACCATTATCTCATCCAAAATAATCAAATAGTATTTTTATTTACAAATATTCAGACATATTTTTATGATATGTACAATTTTAGTATTTTGATAGCCTTGTTATGGTTAAAAAATATTAAAATACATTAAAAAGACCTAAACGCCTTTTCACGCCTTTTTACGCCAAAACCCGCCTAGGCTTCTAAGGCTTAAGGCTTGGCCTCCATGCCTCGATCACGCCCCACGTTTTTTAGAACCTTGCTAAAAACACAAAAGCACATTAAATTTTTCTAACAAGTTTTTGAGGGTTAAGTGGGAGAAACAAGCTTTTCTCTATTAAAGATCTAGACAAGTTTAAAAGACAAATAAAAAACTAAATAGTATTATTGATTAAGGTACACTTTCATTAGTTAAGATATGTATGTTCTATGTGAAAATGCAATGATTCGATATTGATCATACCATGTAATATAACAATATAAAAATGGTGTCTTTAAATGTGATTTTCCCACGTGTTTGAGATTTAATGCATTAAAGTTTTTTAATACCTTGTCTCTCTAATATAACACTATAAAAATGGTGTTTTTAAATGTGATTCTTCCACGTATTTGAGATTTAATGCATTAAAGTTTTTCAATACCCTATATGTCCTCCAAATATAAGTGAGCTTTACTTAAAAATATAAAACATAAAAACAAAGGGACATTATAATTTCTTTTCTCCCTCTTTCTAATAATTAAATCCTTTTATTTCCCATCTTTTCCTCTTTTTATTAAACTTTGTAAAGCATTTGACTCTATGAAAAGGGTTGTGCAAAACTTCATTGGATTTAAATTTAATGTATTTTTTCTTCTGGTTGGAATGTTTCTTTCTATTTTTATTTATTTTGTACTCTGTAAATATATGTTGATGTTTGTGGTAGATTTTTTTAGGGTTCTTTGGATGAGTTAAATGACTTTTTTATTTTATTATTTTGTATTTTCACGTCTTATGTTTGACAAAAAGCATAAATTATAATAAGTCCTATATTCACTATATTTTTCATTTTTCAACTGAATTTACACGTGTTTTGAGTTCTTTGTATTTTTTGTTTATGAGATTGACTTATACTTTATTATAACATTTTGTATTTTTTTTCATTCTAGGTCCCGTATTGACAGTTTTTCATTTCTGCGTTGTTGTAGTTAATTCATAGTGGTTATATCTTGTAAGATTATGCATGCCATGATTTTTTATAATTTTTGTATAAACTTTAACAGTATTATTAAGTAGTTTACTTCTATAAAAGCTTGCTTGAAAGTACTCAAAATCCATCAAAGAAAGGAAGATTTATTTGACAAGTGATGAAAGAAAAAGAAAGACTTATTTAAAACTATTATACTACATTAGCATAACATTTGTGTCATTATTAGTTTTCTATAAGATGTTATGAACATACCCATTTTTTTAAAATAGAAAAAAATAAGTTTTTAACCAACCTTGGTATATATGATATACATAGTGAGGAGATCGTCTATAAAAATAATCATCAAAAAATTCAATTGGAAAATGGGTGAAATGAAAAGTGAGTATATATGAGCATTTTTCGGTCGTTCCAATTTTTATCATCATCTCATCCACTTCCAAGTTGAATTTTTTGATAATTTTTTTGTAGATGACCCCCTTATTATGTATACCATATATACCGAGTTTAATTAAAAATACATTTTTTTACTATTTTAAAAAATTGTTATGTTAAGTGAGGTACGTTGGAGAGCTTGATTATATATATATATATATATATATATATATATATATATATATATAGAGAGAGAGAGAGAGAGAGAGAGAGAGAGAGAGGGAGGATCTCATGAGTTCCCCTAGTTTAAGGTTCCTAAATGAGATCCATTTTTTTTAAATAGTAAAAAAAAAATTGGATTAATTTTTTATGGTTTTTAAACATTTCAATAGCGCCATATAAAAAAATCAGCTCAAAATAAATTTGTTTACTATTTTAAAAAAATCGATCAAACTTTGTCAGTTATTAACAACTTTAAAACTGACACAGTTTGACCGATTTTTTTAAAGTAGCTTAAAAATTCATTTTGAGCTGATTATTTTTTAGTGAAATGTTTCAAAATCCTTAAAAAAATCAGCCCAAAAATATTTTCTTTACTATTTTAAAAAAATGGACCTCAGTCAGGGATTTCTCTCTCTCTCTCTCTCTCTATATATATATATATATATATATATATATATATATATATATATATATATATTGGTAAAATTTAATTATATTAAACCAAAAGGCGAACCGCCACAAGATATACAAATAAGCCCAAGACATACGTCCAGAACAACTAGGACAATGACCCTACAACAACTTGATAAACCTATCAAAACAATCTAAATCCACAGGGCCCGCAGGCCACAAATCAATCACAACTGCAAGTTGAATATTCAATATAAAATCGCAGTATCGCAACACTCGTCATAAAAGATTTTGCAGTGAAATGATGAAACCGAACCAAACACTGCCAAACATCAAACCATTGGCTCCAACACCAAGCGAGACCTTCAAAGGGGGGACGAAGATAACCTAGCCACATAAATTCCAAACAAATCCCCAATATCATAAAGCACCGCTCGATCTGACATGAGACTCAACCAAAAGATGGGGACCGAGAGCAGAGGTGAAATCAAGAATTGGAGAACCATCTAGATCCAAAGATGGCACAACCACTACGATGACGAACCTCGTCCTAAACCTCATTTGACCTAAAGCCCACACACACAAATGACGAAAAGAGAGAAAGAGGTTCAACCTCATGGAGGGTGGGGGAAACACTCGGGAGGAGGGAATGAAAGGTTGGCGACATAGTTAATAATGAAACCAAGCATGCTCCAACCAAAACCAAGGACCAATTGGTGTATCCAAATAGATTATAACCAACACTAGATGGTGCACCTTGATTGCTCGGAAGATCGAAGGATATGAACAATGGATTCCACCATGATTGCACACAAAGACTCCCTACTCTCTCATATAATCAAAGCATAGCACCAAAACCAATTAATCCAGGCAGCAAAATTAAAGATCAAAGACATACACTGCTGAATTAAGCAACCATCGAAAAAAATAATCTCAAATCCAAAGCTCTTGCTAAACCCGATCCAGCACCAACTACACAACCCTCCACAAACCTCAGATAATAACCAGAGAAATTCACCACTGCTAACCTGACTTGAAGCTCTTCACAAAAAATGGCGATCTGGAGAAGTCGATGTCTAGTAATGGAGAAGAGGTCAGAGGGAGGGAGGGAGGGAGGGAGGTATTAAGTAACAAACCCCATTTTCTTACGTAAAGGCTGGCTAGGGTCAATACGCCGAAGATGGGGCTTATCAACAATTTATACCATTCTCAGCACTGCAGAAATAAAAATTTTATTTATTTTAATTATATCAAAATCCACAATGAATAAAAACATCTGAATAAATTTGATTTAACACATGAATAATAAGAACTAAATCACCATTAAATGTCCATAATGTAAAGCTAAGTACAACTGATATAAATAAACACATGGGCTTATGCCCGCACAAATCCCAGTATGAAATAAAATGACTAGAGGCTAAAATACAACATATACTAGAATCAATGGAGCGAAATCCACTACGTCCAATGCAATTGCAAGTTTGATCCATCATTAGTCCTTATATTCCTATCATTAAGAATACCTAGGGGAAAAACATTTATAATTTGGGTCAAAGCCCTAGAGAGGCAAGGATTCTTCACCACTAAATATGCAAATTATTACTAACTCATAATTCACGTCTCTCCATCGACCCTCACATGTAACGAGTACTTCACCTCTCATCCATAAGAAGTCATACTCGTATCCTCAATTAAAATGCGAATTGTAACTTTCATTATTTACATATGTCATGTAAAGAATAAACCATCTAGCTATGCGATAACTAAAAATGAATACTTATGTCTAACACCCCCAATCCCCGAATGGAATTCAAAATGTTGACTACATAATTTATATGAACTCGAAGCATATCCTTATGTCATATAATATTCCGTAACCCTTGTCTATCTCTTCAGACTATTTAATAATTTAATACATACTCCTCAAAATCTACCCCATTATACTATAAGTTTCATTCTCTTTGTAAGATGTGGGTTCTTCAAATACTATTACTATTAAGTGAGGCGTAACCCCTTATCAAGATCGAGACTAACACCGTTAGATATAGAGCACAGGTTAGAGCCACAGGTGAATCAGAGACAGAGAGATTTAATTGTTCAACGTTGCATTAAAGAGCATATTGACATGGAAAGCATTTGGTAAACACAATAAATGAAATGGGACCAGCAGATAACGTGGTTGGTGTGACACCCCGACTAATTAAATACCGGGTAGCTACTCCTTTATTAAATTAATTCAAAATGCCAAGTTGGCTCAGTTAATGGCATCACTGTCGAAAACATTTTTATTATTACTAACCACCTAGTATTTAAAAAGTAAGTGCCAAATTTTATTTAAAATCTGATTAACATGCAACAAGTGTAATAAAGAATAATAACACCATTCACCATACTGAAGTAAAAAGAATAACCATCACATAGTGTAAATAAAGTCTGGATGAAAACTCCTCACTACAAATCCCACAACTGAAATAAATAAACCGAATACTAAAACAATACATGCCAAAGTCTGAAAACTGTAATGGAAATGTAACTCTAATAGAAATGGGCAACATGCCCTACAACTGATAGATAATGAATCTGGAATCCAAGTGATAGAAGCGTCTACAAGCAAATCCCTGTAGCTTCCACAAACAGCTACAGCTCGTCACCAGAATGAGTATCCTATGCTTGGTGTCCTTGTGGCTGGGCACCTAAAATGGTTTTACAAGAAAAGTAGATTTGAAAGCAAACGGGTCAGAGCCCGAATGTGAAGTTATATTTTAAAAACCTGCAAGTGCTTTAAAACATTTAAAACATTAAATGCAAAGTACATGTTAGGACGTGCACTCACATGATATTCTCACCTCTCGTCTAACTGTGCACTCCTATCGTAAATACCCATCTACAACGACACAAACCACTAGCTAAGTGACATCATATCTAGCTAGACTGTCATAGGTCCTACCCTTATTACTCGGTTCTATTAACATTATAACGCTCGCAATTAAAAAGGGGTTTAACGTAACTCAGATGCTCAATATGCAATATATTTCACTATCAGCTAACTCGTTATGTTTCTCGAAACAATACCGTAATTATTTATACAACATTAACATGAAGGTTTCCATTAATTAAGTGTATATTAATCACAACATAAATATACAATACAAGCACCCCGAGAACTAAGCTGTGGTGCACACATACTCTGCTATCCATCCCGGTACATCACGTACATAAGGATCACATATTCCGAATCTCTCAGGAATAGTTCAAAGATAACAACATCACAAATAATGGAGGCGAACACAGTCACATCACATGGGTCACGCACATACCTACGCTCCCACGATCAGCGGACTTATTAATATCCCAATAAGTCTTTCTATGACCTATGTTCATCAAGGTAACCAGTCTAAATCCGGGCAACACAAGGATTAGAGGGTCCTAAGCGAACGCAAACCTCCCGTGATAGCAAGTATGGTAGGTATGTCATACACACAATTTATATACCTATACTAAGTAAACACACGTCTTTAGTAATCCCGTAGTTTAATCGTAGTACATATCGCATTCTCGTACCAACTTATAATTATCACAATTTATACTATTCCGGTTTATAATCATACGCGCCATAATTTATTCTCACGTCGTAGTAGACACTCACGTCTCAACCCAAACCGTCCATTTAATTTAACTCTCGTATATAATTTCCTTCTCATAAATACCCAAAAGTCCCAATTCTATCATTACATCATCATCGGAATGTTATCTATATCCTCGAACAAGTTTACGGGACTCCAAAAAATCAAAACAGTCCAAAAAGGCCCAGACTGCCAGCTCGTTAGAAGTCTCGTTCGAACGAGACTGTTCGAACGAGGTTACACTGTCAGCTCGTTAGAAGTCTCGTTCGAACGAGACTGTTCGAACGAGATCCAGTTCGTTCGAACGAACTGTACCTTCTAACGAGATCTCGTTCGAACGAAGTTATCGAACGAAGTTCCCTATCGTTAGAAGCGACTGGTCAACTCGTTAGAAGCTCGTTCGAACGAGTTCATTCGAACGACCTAGGGAGGGGCTTCTAACGACCTACCAGTTTCGTCCCAGATTTCTCTAAATTTCGTTTTTCACCATTCTTACTCCTCAAATCTTCTCCAAAGTTCGTTCCAACAATGTTTTAAGTTCTCTAATCATCCTAAAACATGCTAAGGTCATATACTAACATCTTTTAAGGCATTAATGCATCCCAAACATCATTAAATCACAAGATTCTATACTTTTCCCCAATTTTTCAAGAACATGAACCCTAGATTTTTATCATCATCAAATCCCAGAATTTAATCCGTTTTTACACTACATAAAAATGAAATCTCTGAATTCAATCTTCAAGCAACGTTTCTACATGCAAACCTATACCCAAAATTAAGCTAATAACTTCCAATTTCATGGGTTTTCCTTTAACTCTTAATTAAGATAGATCATCAAGATTTCTAACATGGAAGAAGCATTCACTGCATAAAGAATGTAATTTAAATCACTTGCCTTGATTCGATTTCTGATTTTGGTGTTGGTTTGGTGAAGATTTCTGCAAAATTCCCTCTCTCTCTCTTTCTCCAAGCTTCTTCTCCAAAGGTGGCTATGGTGGCTAGGGTTTTCTTTGGGAAAGTTGGAAACCTAAATGATAACCTCCGTAGCTTAATGGGTTAATATGGGTTGGTTAGTGGGTTTAGTGGGTTAAATCCACATCAGATTAAGACTCCTAATTTTCGTCATTATTAATTCCTCAAAATACAAAATTACCAAAATACCCTTTAAGTTGCCGGTATGGCCTAAAAATACCCCGGGACCCAAACTACACCCCCGGCTAGTGTTTTCTGACTATCTCGACCCTTCCGGACGCGTTGGCGCACTCAAAACGACCATACGGATAATTAGAAATAAAAATCACTTTTATAATTAAAATAATACACCATGACGCGACGGTCACACGCGTCTCAACAAAATTCCCAAATTGCCGTACATAAATCTCACGACAAATTTCATAATTCAATATTCATATAACATCATATATGCTCAATATAGTCAAATACCAACTCACATCTCGCTAGTATTTTTAACCCGGATTAATTTTCAATTAATACGCATTTAATTAATTAATCCCAAAAATAAATATAGCCAAAAGTACGGGGTATTACATACTTGCCCCCTAATAACTGAATTTCGTCCCGAAATTCGAAACTAGAAAGTACCTGCTAAAAACAACTCTGGATAACGTTCGCGCATCTCATCCTCGCGCTCCCATGTGGACTCCTCGACATTGTGATGTCGCCACTGAACACGCACTAACGGAACTATCTTTGACCGCAGTTTCCTCTCGCTTCGGTCCAAAATAGCAATCGGCCCCTCCTCGTAGGAGCTATCCGACTGGAGATCGATGTCCTCCACAGCAATGTGAGAATGAGCCAAATTATCTCTAAGGTATTTCCTCAGCGAGGAAATATGGAACACATCGTGAATCCGATGCAAATGCTCCGGTAACCCAAGTCTATACGCAACCGGTCCGATCCGCTCAATAATGGGAAACGGCCCCACATACCTCGGTGCCAACTTCCCCTTCTTCCCGAAACGCATAATCCCCTTCATAGGAGACACTCTGAGCAAAACCTGGTCCCCCACTTGGAACTCTCTGAAAAATCTCTTCGCATCACCATAACTCTTCTGCCTGTCTTGAGCTACCCGAATGCGACTCCGAATCAACTCAATCCTTGCCGAAGTATCCTGAATCACTTCCGGCCCAAGTAGTTTGTTGTCCCCCACTTCTAACCAACATGATGGGGAACGACAAGGCCTACCGTACAATGCCTCAAACGGAGCCATACCAATAGTGAACTGATAGGAGTTGTTGTAAGCAAACTCCACCAGTGGAAGGTACTGCTCCCATCCACCCCCGAAGTCAATAATGCACATGCGTAGCATGTCTTCCAACATCTGATTTGTGCGCTCTGTCTGCCCATCGGTCTGCGGATGATAAGCCGTACTCAACCGCAATTCCGTGCCCATGGCCTCCTGGAAACTCTCCCAAAACCTCGAAACAAATATCTTGTCTCTGTCAGACACGATATTTAGGGGCACACCGTGAAGTCTCACAACCTCTGAAATGAAGAGCTGGGCATACTGTCCCGTAGTGTAGTCAGTCCTTACGGGTAAAAAGTGAGCGACCTTGGACAACCTGTCCACAATTACCCAAACGGAGTCGTGACCCCTCTGCGACGTAGGCAACCCCGTGATAAAGTCCATGGATATGCTTTCCCACATCCACACTGGGACCTCCAACGGCTGTAGCAGTCCTGCCGGTCTCTGATGATCCACTTTTACAAGTTGCGCATTTCGAAACAAACTCAGCGATATCTTTCTTCATACCGCTCCACCAATACTGGCATCTCATGTATTGGTACATTTTGTCCCCTCCGGGATGTACCGCGAACCGTGAGCCGTGCGACTCTGCCATCACATCGTGTCGCAATTCCTCTCCTTCCGGAACCACCAATCTCCCATTGAAGCGTAATCCCCCGTCTGAGCTAACGTTATAGGATTAGGCTCCCTCTGCTAGTAATCGAACTATCTGCTCCTGACAGAACGAGTCATCAGCTTGTGCCCGTACTACCTTCGTGACAATCTGTGGTGTAACGGTCATCACAGACATGAAAGATCGGGCCACTGCATCCTGGTGTCCCAATTCCTTCCACTTAGCCTTCCACACCTCAGCCACCTCATCTGCTGGCCTACGGCTCAACGCGTCTGCTACCACGTTAGCCTTTCCTGGGTGATACTGGATGTCGAACTGGTAGTCCTTCACAAACTCAAGCCACCTACGCTACCGCATATTCAACTCCTTCTGCGTGAACAGGTACTGTAGGGACTTGTGGTCCGTGAACAGTTGGAACTTCTCCCCCAAAAGATAATGCCTCCAAATCCGTAGGGCAAATACCACAGCTGCCAACTCCAAATCATGCGTGGGGTAATTCTTCTCATGAGTCTTAAGCTTACGGGAAGCATAAGCTATGGCCTGTCTCTCCTGCTGCAATACACCTCCAAGTCCTTACAAAGACGCGTCGGTGTAAACCAAATACTCAACTCCCGGTCTCGGCAATGCTAACACAGGTGCTGAGGTCAATTTGTCCTTCAATTCATCGAATGCCAACTGACAGGCGTCACTCCAGATGTATGGCACACCCTTACGAGTCAGATGTGTCAAAGGACCTGCTATCTCTGAGAAGCCCCGAATAAACCTCCTGTAGTATCCTGCTAGACCCAAGAAACTACGAATCTCAGTCGGCGTCGTGGGCTGTCCCCACTCCCTCACCGCTGATACTTTCCCCGGATCAACAGATATTCCCCGGTCGAAAATAATGTGTCCCAAAAACTGGACTTCCTTCAGCCAAAACCCGCACTTCTCATTTTTTGCATACAACTCGTTCTGACGAAGTGTCTGCAAAACTTGCCTCAAATGCTCGGCGTGCTCCTCCTCTGTCTGGGAGTAAACCAGAATATCATCGATGAAGACAATGACAAACTGATCTAGGAAATCCCTGAACACTCTGTTCATCAAGTCCATAAACACAGCTGGAGCGTTGGTCAAGCCGAAAGGCATAACCCGAAACTCGTAAGAACCATATCTCGACAAGAACGCAGTCTTCGAGACATCTTCCTCCCTGATACGCAACTGATGGTATCCCGATCTCAAATCAATCTTTGAGAAGAAAGAAGCTCCTCTCAACTGGTTGAATAAGTCATCGATTCGAGGCAACGGATACTTATTCCGTATCGTGACCTTATTCAACTCTCGGTAGTCCACACACAATCTCAGTGAACCGTCTCTCTTCTTCACAAACAAAACTGGAGCGCCCCAAGGTGAGGTACTCCTGCGAATAAAGCCCTGACCTAACAGCTGCTCTATCTGATCCCGTAACTCCCTCATCTTAGCTGGAGCCATACGGTACGGTGCACGTGCTATAGGTCTCGTACCCAGTAGCAAATCTATAACAAAGTCTATCTCTCGACTGGGGGGTAAGCCTGGTATCTCCTGAAACACATCCGAATACTCCCTGACTACTGGGATAGAATATAAAGGAATCACTACCCCCTTAGAGGTATCCTCCTCAATGTAATACAGATGAGCGGTCGATCCTCCCTCTGGGCGAGGCATCGCCACTATAAACATCTCTTGCCCCGGAATGGCAAAAACAATGCTCCCGCTGAAGCAATCAATCATGGCCCTATAAGCTACGAGCCAATCCATACCGATAATCACATCGTGAACATGCATATCTAATACTAACATGTCTGCAGGTAATACCAAACCACCAATCTCTACCCCCACTCCCAGGCATATAAAGAAAATAAGTGACCCACTCCCCAATGGTGAGTCGACACACGTCACTGTGCTCTCTGCCGTAGCTAACAATCCTAAAGCTTTCGCGAAGTGTGTAGCTATAAAACAATGTGTAGCCCCCGTATCAAACAATACCCGACCCATAGTGCCATGGATAGGAAACGTACCCTCAATCGCGGGCGGTGCCTGTGGAACTGCAGCCTGGTGGACGTTGTAGACACGTCCATACTGTAGCTGCCCCTGCTGAACTGGGACTGCTGGAATGGGTGGCAATGCTGCCATCTGTGGCGATGCGGGAAGAGCAGCGGGAAACATAGGCCTCTGTGGCTCCTGGCGAGCACCCTGCTGCTGCTGCTGTGGGGCCCTGCCCCTATCAGGACAATCCTGTCGCTTATGGCCAGTCTTGCCACAAACAACGCACTTCCTTGGGAAGTTCCCTCCTCTCTGCCCCTGCTGTCCCCGGCCCTGGTGGCCGTTACCGTTCCTCCCTTGGCCCTGCTGGCCCTAGTGAAACTGCTGCCCATTCTAGCCCTGTTGGCCCTGATGGCCGTTTGGACCCTGATGGCCTGACGGAAACCTCCATGTCCCTGCCTGTAGTTCCCTGATCGGAACCTCTTCTGATCCCCCTGCTGCGAACCCTGCTCACCCTGTCTCTGCCCCTGGACAGATTGTGCCCCACCGGCACCATGTCCTCCAGTCCTGCCCTGATGGCTAGACTCTCCCGACCCCTTGCCCTCAGCCATATGAAAGCGGTGGTCCTGGCAATGTAACAAAGCAGCGTTAACCACATCAGAATACGTGGCCAACGAAAGGTTCCCTAACAGATGCTGACGGATCCTCCATGTCAACCCGTCCGTGAACTTCTCAATCTTCTTCTTCTCTGTTGGTATCTCATCTGGAACGATATTCAACAGATTCGTGAACTCGGCCACGGTCTTACCCTCTTGCCTCAGATTCATAAGTTTCCTCCTCATTTCCGTGTGAACAGCCGACAGAAAGTACTTGCGGTCAAACCGCACCCAGAAGTCCTGAATAGTGAGAGTATCCCTCTCCTCCACGGTGGTAATAGACTCCCACCACTGCAGTGCAGATCCAACTAGCTTGAAAGTAGCTAGCACCTTCTTCTGGACAACCGTGCACTCGTACATCCTTAAGTGCCTCTGCAAATCCTTCCTCCACTGGCTCGAGACTACCACATCTGAGCTACCTGCAAACTCTGGCGGATGCGCTTTCTGAAAAGCGTCACGTATACGCTCCCAAGCAGACATAATGCATTTGCCTGAACTGGCGCGGCAACCGGCGCCTGCGGTGGTGCCTGCTGAACAACGGAAATTGCGGCATTTACCGCTTGGGCTACTATAGCTGCAACCTCAGCGGCGTTCATCATGCCCTGAACTGGAGCGGGCTGGGGTTCGGTCGTTGCATCCCTGGGAACTCGTCGTGCACGTCGTGGAGGCATCTGAAATAAGAACAAAGTTTATAAGTTCGCTGTTTATAAACTTAAGATAGCTGAAGAACGAAGCATACACAAAAAGAGTACAACAGTCCTAAAATATAGGGCTCTATATCAAAGAGACTTAGCGGAAACATAATAAGCCGTCAAATCCTAAAGGACACTAGAACCTGATGCTCTGATACCACCTGTGACACCCCGACTAATTAAATACCGGGTAGCTACTCCTTTATTAAATTAATTCAAAATGCCAAGTTGGCTCAGTTAATAGCATCACTGTCGAAAACATTTTTATTATTACTAACCACCTAGTATTTAAAAAGTAAGTGCCAAATTTTATTTAAAGTCTGATTAACATGCAACAAGTGTAATAAAGAATAATAACACCATTCACCATACTGAAGTAAAAAGAGTAACCATCACATAGTGTAAATAAAGTCTGGATGAAAACTCCTCACTACAAATCCCACAACTGAAATAAATAAACCGAATACTAAAACAATACATGCCAAAGTCTGAAAACTGTAATGGAAATGTAACTCTAATAGAAATGGGCAACAAGCCCCACAACTGATAGATAATGAATCTGGAATCCAAGTGATAGAAGCGTCTACAAGCAAATCCCTGTAGCTTCTACAAACAGCTACAGCTCGTCACCAGAATGAGTATCCTATGCATGGTATCCTTGTGGCTGGGCACCTAAAATGGTTTTACAAGAAAAGTAGATTTGAAAGCAAACGGGTCAGAGCCCGAATGTGAAGTTATATTTTAAAAACCTGCAAGTGCTTTAAAACATTTAAAACATTAAATGCAAAGTACATGTTAGGACGTGCACTCACATGATATTCTCACCTCTCGTCTAACTGTGCACTCCTATCGTAAGTACACATCTACAACGACACAAACCACTAGCTAAGTGACATCATATATAGCTAGACTGTCATAGGTCCTACCCTTATTACTCGGTTCTATTAACATTATAACGCTCGCAATTAAATAGGGGTTTAACGTAACTCAGATGCTCAATATGCAATATATTTCACTATCAGCTAACTCGTTATGTTTCTCGAAACAATACCGTAATTATTTATACAACATTAACATGAAGGTTTCCATTAATTAAGTGTATATTAATCACAACATAAATATACAATACAAGCACCCCGAGAACTAAGCTGTGGTGCACACATACTCTGCTATCCATCCCGGTACATCACGTACATAAGGATCACATATTCCGAATCTCTCAGGAATAGTTCAAAGATAACAACATCACAAATAATGGAGGCGAACACAGTCACATCACATGGGTCACGCACATACCTACGCTCCCACGATCAGCGGACTTATTAATATCCCAATAAGTCTTTCTATGACCTATGTTCATCAAGGTAACCAGTCTAAATCCGGGCAACACAAGGATTAGAGGGTCCTAAGCGAACGCAAACCTCCCGTGATAGCAAGTATGGTAGGTATGTCATACACACAATTTATATACCAATACTAAGTAAACACACGTCTTTAGTAATCCCGTAGTTTAATCGTAGTACATATCGCATTCTCGTACCAACTTATAATTATCACAATTTATACTATTCCGGTTTATAATCATACGCGCCATAATTTATTCTCACGTCGTAGTAGACACTCACGTCTCAACCCAAACCGTCCATTTAATTTAACTCTCGTATATAATTTCCTTCTCATAAATACCCAAAAGTCCCAATTCTATCATTACATCATCATCGGAATGTTATCTATATCCTCGAACAAGTTTATGGGACTCCAAAAAATAAAAACAGTCCAAAAAGGCCCAGACTGCCAGCTCGTTAGAAGTCTCGTTCGAACGAGACTGTTCGAACGAGGTTACACTGTCAGCTCGTTAGAAGTCTCGTTCGAACGAGACTGTTCGAACGAGATCCAGTTCGTTCGAACGAACTGTACCTTCTAACGAGATCTCGTTCGAACGAAGTTATCGAACGAAGTTCCCTATCGTTAGAAGCGACTGGTCAACTCGTTAGAAGCTCGTTCGAACGAGTTCATTCGAACGACCTGGGGAGGGGCTTCTAACGACCTACCAGTTTCGTCCCAGATTTCTCTAAATTTCGTTTTTCACCATTCTTACTCCTCAAATCTTCTTAAAAGTTCGTTCCAACAATGTTTTAAGTTCTCTAATCATCCTAAAACATGCTAAGGTCAT
The DNA here is from genome assembly GCA_949130495.1 of Sambucus nigra. Classification (NCBI taxonomy): domain Eukaryota; kingdom Viridiplantae; phylum Streptophyta; class Magnoliopsida; order Dipsacales; family Adoxaceae; genus Sambucus; species Sambucus nigra. Next base: position 148,461,533 of record OX422207.1, read on the forward strand.
ATACTAACATCTTTTAAGGCATTAATGCATCCCAAACATCATTAAATCACAAGATTCTATACTTTTCCCCAATTTTTCAAGAACATGAACCCTAGATTTTTATCATCATCAAATCCCAGAATTTAATCCGTTTTTACACTACATAAAAATGAAATCTCTGAATTCAATCTTCAAGCAACGTTTCTACATGCAAACCTATACCCAAAATTAAGCTAATAACTTCCAATTTCATGGGTTTTCCTTTAACTCTTAATTAAGATAGATTATCAAGATTTCTAACATGGAAGAAGCATTCACTGCATAAAGAATGTAATTTAAATCACTTGCCTTGATTCGATTTCTGATTTTGGTGTTGGTTTGGTGAAGATTTCTGCAGAATTCCCTCTCTCTCTCTTTCTCCAAGCTTCTTCTCCAAAGGTGGCTATGGTGGCTAGGGATTTCTTTGGGAAAGTTGGAAACCTAAATGATAACCTCCGTAGCTTAATGGGTTAATATGGGTTGGTTAGTGGGTTTAGTGGGTTAAATCCACATCAGATTAAGACTCCTAATTTTCGTCATTATTAATTCCTCAAAATACAAAATTACCAAAATACCCTTTAAGTTGCCGGTATGGCCTAAAAATACCCCGGGACCCAAACTACACCCCCGGCTAGTGTTTTCTGACTATCTCGACCCTTCCGGACGCGTTGGCGCACTCAAAACGACCATACGGATAATTAGAAATAAAAATCACTTTTATAATTAAAATAATACACCATGACGCGACGGTCACACGCGTCTCAACAAAATTCCCAAATTGCCGTACATAAATCTCACGACAAATTTCATAATTCAATATTCATATAACATCATATATGCTCAATATAGTCAAATACCAACTCACATCTCGCTAGTATTTTTAACCCGGATTAATTTTTAATTAATACGCATTTAATTAATTAATCCCAAAAATAAATATAGCCAAAAGTACGGGGTATTACATACTTGCCCCCTAATAACTGAATTTCGTCCCGAAATTCGAAACTAGAAAGTACCTGCTAAAAACAACTCTGGATAACGTTCGCGCATCTCATCCTTGCGCTCCCATGTGGACTCCTCGACATTGTGATGTCGCCACTGAACACGCACTAACGGAACTATCTTTGACCGCAGTTTCCTCTCGCTTCGGTCCAAAATAGCAATCGGCCCCTCCTCGTAGGAGCTATCCGACTGGAGATCGATGTCCTCCACAGCAATGTGAGAATGAGTCAAATTATCTCTAAGGTATTTCCTCAGCGAGGAAATATGGAACACATCGTGAATCCGATGCAAATGCTCCAGTAACCCAAGTCTATACGCAACCGGTCCGATCCGCTCAATAATGGGAAACGGCCCCACATACCTCGGTGCCAACTTCCCCTTCTTCCCGAAACGCATAATCCCCTTCATAGGAGACACTCTGAGCAAAACCTGGTCCCCCACTTGGAACTCTCTGAAAAATCTCTTCGCATCACCATAACTCTTCTGCCTGTCTTGAGCTACCCGAATGCGACTCCGAATCAACTCAATCCTTGCCGAAGTATCCTGAATCACTTCCGGCCCAAGTAGTTTGTTGTCCCCCACTTCTAACCAACATGATGGGGAACGACAAGGCCTACCGTACAATGCCTCAAACGGAGCCATACCAATAGTGAACTGATAGGAGTTGTTGTAAGCAAACTCCACCAGTGGAAGGTACTGCTCCCATCCACCCCCGAAGTCAATAATGCACATGCGTAGCATGTCTTCCAACATCTGATTTGTGCGCTCTGTCTGCCCATCGGTCTGCGGATGATAAGCCGTACTCAACCGCAATTCCGTGCCCATGGCCTCCTGGAAACTCTCCCAAAACCTCGAAACAAATATCTTATCTCTGTCAGACACGATATTTAGGGGCACACCGTGAAGTCTCACAACCTTTGAAATGAAGAGCTGGGCATACTGTCCCGTAGTGTAGTCAGTCCTTACGGGTAAAAAGTGAGCGACCTTGGACAACCTGTCCACAATTACCCAAACGGAGTCGTGACCCCTCTGCGACGTAGGCAACCCCGTGATAAAGTCCATGGATATGCTTTCCCACATCCACATTGGGACCTCCAACGGCTGTAGCAGTCCTGCCGGTCTCTGATGATCCACTTTTACAAGCTGACAAGTTGCGCATTTCGAAACAAACTCAGCGATATCTTTCTTCATACCGCTCCACCAATACTGGCATCTCATGTATTGGTACATTTTGTCCCCTCCGGGATGTACCGCGAACCGTGAGCCGTGCGACTCTGCCATCACATCGTGTCGCAATTCCTCTCCTTCCAGAACCACCAATCTCCCATTGAAGCGTAATCCCCCATCTGAGCTAACGTTATAGGATTAGGCTCCCTCTGCTAGTAATCGAACTATCTGCTCCTGACAGAACGAGTCATCAGCTTGTGCCCGTACTACCTTCGTGACAATCTGTGGTGTAACGGTCATCACAGACATGAAAGATCGGGCCACTGCATCCTGGTGTCCCAATTCCTTCCACTTAGCCTTCCACACCTCAGCCACCTCATCTGCTGGCCTACGGCTCAACGCGTCTGCTACCACGTTAGCCTTTCCTGGGTGATACTGGATGTCGAACTGGTAGTCCTTCACAAACTCAAGCCACCTACGCTACCGCATATTCAACTCCTTCTGCGTGAACAGGTACTGTAGGGACTTGTGGTCCGTGAACAGTTGGAACTTCTCCCCCAAAAGATAATGCCTCCAAATCCGTAGGGCAAATACCACAGCTGCCAACTCCAAATCATGCGTGGGGTAATTCTTCTCATGAGTCTTAAGCTTACGGGAAGCATAAGCTATGGCCTGTCTCTCCTGCTGCAATACACCTCCAAGTCCTTACAAAGACGCGTCGGTGTAAACCAAATACTCAACTCCCGGTCTCGGCAATGCTAACACAGGTGCTGAGGTCAATTTGTCCTTCAATTCATCGAATGCCAACTGACAGGCGTCACTCCAGATGTATGGCACACCCTTACGAGTCAGATGTGTCAAAGGACCTGCTATCTCTGAGAAGCCCCGAATAAACCTCCTGTAGTATCCTGCTAGACCCAAGAAACTACGAATCTCAGTCGGCGTCGTGGGCTGTCCCCACTCCCTCACCGCTGATACTTTCCCCGGATCAACAGATATTCCCCGGTCGAAAATAATGTGTCCCAAAAACTGGACTTCCTTCAGCCAAAACCCGCACTTCTCATTTTTTGCATACAACTCGTTCTGACGAAGTGTCTGCAAAACTTGCCTCAAATGCTCGGCGTGCTCCTCCTCTGTCTGGGAGTAAACCAGAATATCATCGATGAAGACAATGACAAACTGATCTAGGAAATCCCTGAACACTCTGTTCATCAAGTCCATAAACACAGCTGGAGCGTTGGTCAAGCCGAAAGGCATAACCCGAAACTCGTAAGAACCATATCTCGACAAGAACGCAGTCTTCGAGACATCTTCCTCCCTGATACGCAACTGATGGTATCCCGATCTCAAATCAATCTTTGAGAAGAAAGAAGCTCCTCTCAACTGGTTGAATAAGTCATCGATTCGAGGCAACGGATACTTATTCCGTATCGTGACCTTATTCAACTCTCGGTAGTCCACACACAATCTCAGTGAACCGTCTCTCTTCTTCACAAACAAAACTGGAGCGCCCCAAGGTGAGGTACTCCTGCGAATAAAGCCCTGACCTAACAGCTGCTCTATCTGATCCCGTAACTCCCTCATCTTAGCTGGAGCCATACGGTACGGTGCACGTGCTATAGGTCTCGTACCCAGTAGCAAATCTATAACAAAGTCTATCTCTCGACTGGGGGGTAAGCCTGGTATCTCCTGAAACACATCCGAATACTCCCTGACTACTGGGATAGAATATAAAGGAATCACTACCCCCTTAGAGGTATCCTCCTCAATGTAATACAGATGAGCGGTCGATCCTCCCTCTGGGCGAGGCATCGCCACTATAAACATCTCTTGCCCCGGAATGGCAAAAACAATGCTCCCGCTGAAGCAATCAATCATGGCCCTATAAGCTACGAGCCAATCCATACCGATAATCACATCGTGAACATGCATATCTAATACTAACATGTCTGCAGGTAATACCAAACCACCAATCTCTACCCCCACTCCCCGGCATATAAAGAAAATAAGTGACCCACTCCCCAATGGTGAGTCGACACACGTCACTGTGCTCTCTGCCGTAGCTAACAATCCTAAAGCTTTCGCGAAGTGTGTAGCTATAAAACAATGTGTAGCCCCCGTATCAAACAATACCCGACCCATAGTGCCATGGATAGGAAACGTACCCTCAATCGCGGGCGGTGCCTGTGGAACTGCAGCCTGGTGGACGTTGTAGACACGTCCATACTGTAGCTGCCCCTGCTTAACTGGGACTGCTGGAATGGGTGGCAATGCTGCCATCTGTGGCGATGCGGGAAGAGCAGCGGGAAACATAGGCCTCTGTGGCTCCTGGCGAGCACCCTGCTGCTGCTGCTGTGGGGACCTGCCCCTATCAGGACAATCCTGTCGCTTATGGCCAGTCTTGCCACAAACAACGCACTTCCTTGGGAAGTTCCCTCCTCTCTGCCCCTGCTGTCCCCGGCCCTGGTGGACATTACCGTTCCTCCATTGGCCCTGCTGGCCCTGGTGAAACTGCTGCCCATTCTGCCCCTGTTGGCCCTGATGGCCGTTTGGACCCTGATGGCCTGACGGAAACCTCCATGTCCCTGCCTGTAGTTCCCTGATCGGAACCTCTTCTGATCCCCCTGCTGCGAACCTTGCTCACCCTGTCTCTGCCCCTGGACAGATTGTGCCCCACCGGCACCATGTCCTCCAGTCCTGCCCTGATGGCTAGACTCTCCCGACCTCTTGCCCTCAGCCATATGAAAGCGGTGGTCCTGGCAATGTAACAAAGCAGCGTTAACCACATCAGAATACGTGGCCAACGAAAGGTTCCCTAACAGATGCTGACGGATCCTCCATGTCAACCCGTCCGTGAACTTCTCAATCTTCTTCTTCTCTGTTGGTATCTCATCTGGAACGATATTCAACAGATTCGTGAACTCGGCCACGGTCTTACCCTCTTGCCTCAGATTCATAAGTTTCCTCCTCATTTCCGTGTGAACAGCCGACGGAAAGTACTTGCGGTCAAACCGCACCCAGAAGTCCTGAATAGTGAGAGTATCCCTCTCCTCCACGGTGGTAATAGACTCCCACCACTGCAGTGCAGATCCAACTAGCTTGAAAGTAGCTAGCACCTTCTTCTGGACAACCGTGCACTCGTACATCCTTAAGTGCCTCTGCAAATCCTTCCTCCACTGGCTCGAGACTACCACATCTGAGCTACCTGCAAACTCTGGCGGATGCGCTTTCTGAAAAGCGTCACGTACACGCTCCCAAGCAGACATAATGCATTTGCCTGAACTGGCGCGGCAACCGGCGCCTGCGGTGGTGCCTGCTGAACAACGGCAATTGCGGCATTTACCGCTTGGGCTACTATAGCTGCAACCTCAGCGGCGTTCATCATGCCCTGAACTGGAGCGGGCTGGGGTTCGGTCGTTGCATCCCTGGGAACTCGTCGTGCACGTCGTGGAGGCATCTGAAATAAGAACAAAGTTTATAAGTTCGCTGTTTATAACCTCTTCTGATCGGAACCTCTTCTGATCCCCCTGCTGCGAACCCTGCTCACCCTGTCTCTGCCCCTGGACAGATTGTGCCCCACCGGCACCATGTCCTCCAGTCCTGCCCTGATGGCTAGACTCTCCCGACCTCTTGCCCTCAGCCATATGAAAGCGGTGGTCCTGGCAATGTAACAAAGCAGCGTTAACCACATCAGAATACGTGGCCAACGAAAGGTTCCCTAACAGATGCTGACGGATCCTCCATGTCAACCCGTCCGTGAACTTCTCAATCTTCTTCTTCTCTGTTGGTATCTCATCTGGAACGATATTCAACAGATTCGTGAACTCGGCCACGGTCTTACCCTCTTGCCTCAGATTCATAAGTTTCCTCCTCATTTCCGTGTGAACAGCCGACGGAAAGTACTTGCGGTCAAACCGCACCCAGAAGTCCTGAATAGTGAGAGTATCCCTCTCCTCCACGGTGGTAATAGACTCCCACCACTGCAGTGCAGATCCAACTAGCTTGAAAGTAGCTAGCACCTTCTTCTGGACAACCGTGCACTCGTACATCCTTAAGTGCCTCTGCAAATCCTTCCTCCACTGGCTCGAGACTACCACATCTGAGCTACCTGCAAACTCTGGCGGATGCGCTTTCTGAAAAGCGTCACGTACACGCTCCCAAGCAGACATAATGCATTTGCCTGAACTGGCGCGGCAACCGGCGCCTGCGGTGGTGCCTGCTGAACAACGGCAATTGCGGCATTTACCGCTTGGGCTACTATAGCTGCAACCTCAGCGGCGTTCATCATGCCCTGAACTGGAGCGGGCTGGGGTTCGGTCGTTGCATCCCTGGGAACTCGTCGTGCACGTCGTGGAGGCATCTGAAATAAGAACAAAGTTTATAAGTTCGCTGTTTATAAACTTAAGATAGCTGAAGAACGAAGCATACACAAAAAGAGTACAACAGTCCTAAAATATAGGGCTCTATATCAAAGAGACTTAGCGGAAACATAATAAGCCGTCGGATCCTAAAGGACACTAGAACCTGATGCTCTGATACCACCTGTGACACCCCGACTAATTAAATACCGGGTAGCTACTCCTTTATTAAATTAATTCAAAATGCCAAGTTGGCTCAGTTAATAGCATCACTGTCGAAAACATTTTTATTATTACTAACCACCTAGTATTTAAAAAGTAAGTGCCAAATTTTATTTAAAGTCTGATTAACATGCAACAAGTGTAATAAAGAATAATAACACCATTCACCATACTGAAGTAAAAAGAGTAACCATCACATAGTGTAAATAAAGTCTGGATGAAAACTCCTCACTACAAATCCCACAACTGAAATAAATAAACCGAATACTAAAACAATACATGCCAAAGTCTGAAAACTGTAATGGAAATGTAACTCTAATAGAAATGGGCAACATGCCCCACAACTGATAGATAATGAATCTGGAATCCAAGTGATAGAAGCGTCTACAAGCAAATCCCTGTAGCTTCTACAAACAGCTACAGCTCGTCACCAGAATGAGTATCCTATGCATGGTGTCCTTGTGGCTGGGCACCTAAAATGGTTTTACAAGAAAAGTAGATTTGAAAGCAAACGGGTCAGAGCCCGAATGTGAAGTTATATTTTAAAAACCTGCCAGTGCTTTAAAACATTTAAAACATTAAATGCAAAGTACATGTTAGGACGTGCACTCACATGATATTCTCACCTCTCGTCTAACTGTGCACTCCTATCGTAAGTACACATCTACAACGACACAAACCACTAGCTAAGTGACATCATATATAGCTAGACTGTCATAGGTCCTACCCTTATTACTCGGTTCTATTAACATTATAACGCTCGCAATTAAATAGGGGTTTAACGTAACTCAGATGCTCAATATGCAATATATTTCACTATCAGCTAACTCGTTATGTTTCTCGAAACAATACCGTAATTATTTATACAACATTAACATGAAGGTTTCCATTAATTAAGTGTATATTAATCACAACATAAATATACAATACAAGCACCCTGAGAACTAAGCTGTGGTGCACACATACTCTTTTATCCATCCCGGTACATCACGTACATAAGGATCACATATTCCGAATCTCTCAAGAATAGTTCAAAGATAACAACATCACAGATAATGGAGGCGAACACAGTCACATCACATGGGTCACGCACATACCTACGCTCCCACGATCAACGGACTTATTAATATCCCAATAAGTCTTTCTATGACCTATGTTCATCAAGGTAACCAGTCTAAATCCGGGCAACACAAGGATTAGAGGGTCCTAAGCGAACGCAAACCTCCCGTGATAGCAAGTATGGGAGGTATGTCATACACACAATTTATATACCAATACTAAGTAAACACACGTCTTTAGTAATCCCGTAGTTTAATCGTAGTACATATCGCATTCTCGTACCAACTTATAATTATCACAATTTATACTATTCCGGTTTATAATCATACGCGCCATAATTTATTCTCACGTCGTAGTAGACACTCACGTCTCAACCCAAACCGTCCATTTAATTTAACTCTCGTATATAATTTCCTTCTCATAAATACCCAAAAGTCCCAATTCTATCATTACATCATCATCGGAATGTTATCTATATCCTCGAACAAGTTTATGGGACTCCAAAAAATAAAAACAGTCCAAAAAGGCCCAGACTGCCAGCTCGTTAGAAGTCTCGTTCGAACGAGACTGTTCGAACGAGGTTACACTGTCAGCTCGTTAGAAGTCTCGTTCGAACGAGACTGTTCGAACGAGATCCAGTTCGTTCGAACGAACTGTACCTTCTAACGAGATCTCGTTCGAACGAAGTTATCGAACGAAGTTCCCTATCGTTAGAAGCGACTGGTCAACTCGTTAGAAGCTCGTTCGAACGAGTTCATTCGAACGACCTGGGGAGGGGCTTCTAACGACCTACCAGTTTCGTCCCAGATTTCTCTAAATTTCGTTTTTCACCATTCTTACTCCTCAAATCTTCTTAAAAGTTCGTTCCAACAATGTTTTAAGTTCTCTAATCATCCTAAAACATGCTAAGGTCATATACTAACATCTTTTAAGGCATTAATGCATCCCAAACATCATTAAATCACAAGATTCTATACTTTTCCCCAATTTTTCAAGAACATGAACCCTAGATTTTTATCATCATCAAATCCCAGAATTTAATCCGTTTTTACACTACATAAAAATGAAATCTCTGAATTCAATCTTCAAGCAACGTTTCTACATGCAAACCTATACCCAAAATTAAGCTAATAACTTCCAATTTCATGGGTTTTCCTTTAACTCTTAATTAAGATAGATTATCAAGATTTCTAACATGGAAGAAGCATTCACTGCATAAAGAATGTAATTTAAATCACTTGCCTTGATTCGATTTCTGATTTTGGTGTTGGTTTGGTGAAGATTTCTGCAGAATTCCCTCTCTCTCTCTTTCTCCAAGCTTCTTCTCCAAAGGTGGCTATGGTGGCTAGGGATTTCTTTGGGAAAGTTGGAAACCTAAATGATAACCTCCGTAGCTTAATGGGTTAATATGGGTTGGTTAGTGGGTTTAGTGGGTTAAATCCACATCAGATTAAGACTCCTAATTTTCGTCATTATTAATTCCTCAAAATACAAAATTACCAAAATACCCTTTAAGTTGCCGGTATGGCCTAAAAATACCCCGGGACCCAAACTACACCCCCGGCTAGTGTTTTCTGACTATCTCGACCCTTCCGGACGCGTTGGCGCACTCAAAACGACCATACGGATAATTAGAAATAAAAATCACTTTTATAATTAAAATAATACACCATGACGCGGCGGTCACACGCGTCTCAACAAAATTCCCAAATTTCCGTACATAAATCTCACGACAAATTTCATAATTCAATATTCATATAACATCATATATGCTCAATATAGTCAAATACCAACTCACATCTCGCTAGTATTTTTAACCCGGATTAATTTCCAATTAATACGCATTTAATTAATTAATCCCAAAAATAAATATAGCCAAAAGTACGGGGTATTACAGTTGGATGAAATAGCGTTGCCAAAGCCGTTTATGAAAATAAACTATTTAAGCAACTCCGAAAGTTTGTTGAAGAAACTCTTTACTTAAAATCAAAACGATTTTGAACACAAGATGTGTTAACAAAATTATGTACAAGATATGGACAAGATTTGATAACAAGTTTTAGTAAACAGTTTAAAATGTTTTAAACTCAGCACACAAACAGAATGGGATGAGAAGATGTAGAAATATTGATACTCAGGATTTTTAACGTGGTAAAACCTCAACCTTGAGGAAACATCCACGACTCCCTCTACGGAGTAAAACAAAAACAATCACTAAAACAAATATATGAGTTACAACTTATTTAACTAACATGCACACAAAAACAAATCTATACAAGTTCAGGATTGTACCCTCTGGCGTCCTTAACTTTTCTGCAGATCTTGTTTGTTGATGTAGTTATCTCAGTTTGTCAACTCTTCTTTGTTTCAGCACTTTACGTCGACTTATGTTCACCAAATCTTATAGCCAACACTTTCAGTGTTTGTAGTGTGAAGATGTTTGTGAATGGTGTTCTAAAGCACATGCATGCACACACACACACTTATTAGTTACAGACGATCCTAACAAATCACATATAAAGTCTATATGCAGTGTATTTGTTATTTTTCTTTCTTACAAAACCAAGAACCTTTTTGACCTTTCAAAATAACCCAGATTCCACGGAGATCTTGCTTAAGAAATCGGTCAAGACCTTTCTCAATCACTTTTGAAAATATTATGGAGATTGAGAACCCTCCAAGTGCGAATCCAACTAGGTCAGGTTAGGTTTTGTAAAAACAGAAATAGAAAAACATCTATTGTTGATCTTTGAAGAAGAAAATGTTTTTAACAGAAAGTAATCAACAACGAAATTCTCAAGATGAGAAATAAATGCAACTAAGTGTATTATGACATGCAAAACTTCATATCTATGATTTTTATTGAAAGAGAAACAAGAACTGAGTCTATGTCTAAGTTGGAAATAAGATTTATGAACACAAGGATTTCAGCAACCCAAGAATCACTCAACTCGAACTCTCATAATCTCAGGAAAAACACTAAGGATGGTGTTTATCTGGTTATGGTGTTTATGAAGAGGTAAGTGGTTTAGGTTTAGAGGTATTTTGACGAAGTTAGGGTTTCTAACTAGGGTTTGGTTTCTCTCTCTAACTTCTCTCTTCTCTCTTCTCTCTCTATTTTTTGAGACTTTTCAAAATGGCAAAAGCTTTCGAAGGCTGAAATTGGAGGCCTTTAAATAGGAAGGGAAGAAGATTCCAGAGCTTCGTTCAAAATCAAGGGCTCTGATTGAGTCAAGCTCCTTTGACAACAATCTAAGGGCTTATAACAGGCGGTGGATTAAACTGGTTGTGATTGGTTAAAGGGTTTACACTGGGATTCACTCAAAAGACATGCAGGCCATCGATAAGGGTTGATCTAAGGGCTGAAAGCACGCGAAGGTTTGTCTCAGTAAAGAAACACAATTCAGGCCAATCAGAGGACAGCAGGTGTAGGCCTGAGGATGAATGTAAACGCGCGTCCCAAAATAATTACAAAGCCAACCCTAAATTCTTTAGCGCTTTCGGTTTCTACCCAGAGTAACTTTAGGCCAATAAACACAACAATCCATATTTATATATTAACCCCAAGACTTTTTAAATCAAGTTTTAATTAAATAAAACCTTGTTTAAAATATGTTTAAAATTCCCAAAAAAATATTAAAAATCAAATTGAGGGATTTAAACACACTCACAACATTAATACCCATAGTGGTGCAATATGAAATGCAAGAATGAAATTCTAAGAGTGTGAGTGATGGCTATAGTCTCAGGATCATCACAAGATGTATAGAAGAAGAACCAACCCATTCTCTGAAGCTCTTTGGTTTCTAGGATGGACACTATTTTGTCTCACCATTTCCAAACTAGATGAGCTCTTATACAGTCTAGACTCAAATGAGTCAAAAGTATAAGGGCTTCAATCTCCCCCTTTGGAAATATGAGACAAAATCTCCTTTGAGTCATCTAAACTCGTAGGGCGACAACAAATAAGAAAATCCTATTCCTATAAAAGATCTATCTACCCAAATCCTAGAAAGCAAAAATTACATGACTCAACTATATACAGTTTAACATCCTATTATTACAATAATGAATGACTGTACAAGAAGCATACCTGCAAAGAATTACTAAGATCAAGCTTTTTAGTATATGCAGTAGACTCAAATTTCTCCCCCATTTTGTCTCAAATGGACAAAGGGAAAGAACTTGGCAAATATAACAGGTATTTACTCAACACAAATCATACCAATAGATTTACGTAAAGAAATGAATCTATTATAATCAAGAGGTTTGGTAAATAAATCTGCAAGTTGTAGATCAGTAAAAAGATAATTGATTTCTAATTCCTTGGTTTCAACTAATTCACGAATAAAATGATGTCTTATTTTAATGTGCTTAGTTCGCGAGTGTTGAACTGGGTTCTTAGAAATATTAATCGCACTTTGATTATCACAATAGAGATGAAGTGTGGGTTCTAAAATACCATAATCACTTAGCATTTGTTTAAGCCATAATAATTGGGCACAACAGCTACCGGCGGCTATGTATTCAGATTCAGCAGTCGAGAGAGATGTGCAGTTCTGTTTTTTACTACTCCATCCTACCAAGTTATTACCAATATAACAACATGCGCCTGAAGTGCTTTTACTATCATCAGTACACCCAGCCCAATCAGCATCAGTGTACCCAATAATAGTGCTAGGTGTGTCATTCGTGTACCAAATTCCTAAATTTATAGTGCCTTTAACATATTTAATTATGCGTTTAACCGCGTTTAAATGGCTCTCCTTGGGGTTGTTTTGATAACGCGCACAAACACAAACAGCATACATGATATCAGGACGCGAGGCAGTCAGATAGAGTAATGTGCCTATCATACTACGATATAAGGTAGAGTCTACAGATTTTCCATTTTCATCTTTAGATAATTTCTCTGTAGTACTCATAGGCGTTTTAGCACTCTTAGCACTCTCGAGGCCAAATTTCTTAACTATCTCTAATGCGTACTTAGTCTGCGAAAGAAACAATCCATCTGGTTGTTGTTTGACTTGGAGACCTAGGAAGAACTGTAACTCCCCCATAAGGGACATCTGAAATTCCTTACTCATAATTTCAGCAAAAGATTTTACTTCTGAGGTAGAAATGGATCCAAATATGATATCGTCTACATAGACTTGAGCGATAGTAATGTGTTTGCCAAAATGTTTGACAAATAAGGTTTGGTCATTTCCACCTCTTTTGAAACCTTTGTCCAGCAGAAAACTGGACAGGCGATCATACCAAGCTCTAGGAGCTTGCTTAAGACCATATAAAGCCTTTTTTTAACCGAAATACATGATTAGGATAATTAGGGTCAATGAACCCTTTAGGTTGTTCTACATAGGTTTCCTCGGCAAGTATTCCATTAAGGAACGCAGATTTAACATCCATTTGATATAATGTAAAATGCATGTGACAAGCTATAGCAAGAAGCAGACGAACTGATTCTAAACGAGTAACAAGAGCAAACGTCTCATTAAAATCAAGTCCTTCTATTTGGGAGTAACCTTGAGCAACTAGTCTAGCTTTATTTCTAATTATCATCCCATTTTCATCAGTTTTATTTTTGAAAATCCAACGAGTGCCAATAACCTTTTTGTGATCAGGACGTGGAACAAGATACCATACATCATGAATGACAAATTGTAAAAGTTCATCCTGCATAGCAGAAATCCAGTGTGAGTCATTCAATGCCTCATTTACATTCTTTGGTTCCACAAGAGAAACAAAGCATGCATAGAGATCATAATTTCTAAGTTGGGATCTTGTACGTACTGGTTCAGTAGGGTTACCAACTATGTTGTTTATGGGATGATCTTTAGAAACCCAGTTAGGTACTTCAGGTGACTCAATAGGTAATGAATTATCTATTTCAGAAGAGTCATTTTCTAAAATATTTGAGGATTCTTCTTCTATAGTTAATTCATTAGTCTTGCTTTCTGCAGAAGTGTCACTAACAATTACATTTATGGATTCCATTAAGGTCGTAGTGCGAAGATTATACACTCGATAATCTCTACTGTTAGGTGAATAACCTAAGAATATGGCTTTATCTCCCCTACTCTCAAATTTTGATAAGTGTTCCCTATCTTTGCACACATAGCAGGTACTACCAAAGGTTCTAAGGTACTTAAGATTAGGCTTTTTATTGTACCAAAGTTCATAAGAGGTTTGTTTCGAATTCTTTCTAAGATAGACCCTATTAATAAGATGGTAAGCTGTACGAATAGATTCTACCCAAAAATACTTAGGTAAGTTCTTGGCATGGAGCATGACACGTGCCATCTCTTGAAGAGTTCGATTCTTTCTCTCAGCTATTCCATTTTGTTGAGGGGTCTTAGGAGCACTGAACTCATGTTTGTAACCATTATAGTCACAATATTCTACAATACCAGTGTCTTTGAATTCACCACCTCTATCACTTCTGATTCTATTCACTTGAGTGTCTTTTTCATTCTCAATCCGTAAAAGAATCTTTAAAAAGGTTTGAAAGGTATCGGATTTTTGTTTTAAGAAAGCTACCCAAGTGAATCTGGTGAAGTCATCAACCATAACTAGAATATAACTGTGTCCACAAAGGCTAACAGTTTGAGAAGGACCCATTAGGTCCATATGGATGAGTTCTAAGGGATTAGAGGTAAGGATATCTTTAACCCTTTTATGAGGTGCTTTAACAATTTTTCCTTCTTGACAGGGACCACAGACAATGTTATGAATAGGTTTAATTTTTGGTATTCCTCTAACTATTTGTTGGGAGGACAATTTACTCAAATTTTCGTAATTAATGTGACCCATTCTGTTATGCCATATCTCTTTGTCATCCATTCTGGCAACATTACAGATTTCAGAACTAGACATGACAGTATAACAATTGTCAGGAGTCCTGAATCATGTAATTAAGCATTCTCCCTTTTCATTTAAAATCTTGCAATTGTTCTTTGAAAAGGTAACAGTATAGTTTGAGTCACAAAATTGCGAAATGCTAAGTAAATTAGCCTTAAGACCTTTAACTAAGAGAACATTTTCAAGAACAGGAAGACCTTTTGCTTTAAGAGTTCCTTTGCCTATGATCTGGGATGATACTCCATCACCAAAAACAACTTTTCCACCATCAAAGTGAGTTTTATTTAAAAGTTTTGTATCATCACCTGTCATATGCTTGGAATATCCAGAATCCAAATACCAACCAGAAGTTGTAAGTTCAGCTTTTAGAGCAGAAACAACAATGTTACACTTCATCTGGGGTGCTAGATCATCTTTTCTAATCCAAATTGCCCTGGTTTTTAGTTTGCGCTTGTTTGCTCTCATTTGATAAAATTTGCGAGCATTAGATTTTTGTTGAAAAACATTTTGCGCATGATTTTGAGTAAATTTGAATTCCTGAGCATTTGATTTAGAAAAGGGTCTGGTAATCCTTCTAGTAAATGTCCTTTTAGGTTTAGTCTTTCTATTCCTATAGTTAGAGTTTTTGTCTGGTGGCCTGGGAAGGACATAGTTGTTACGACTCCTCCTAGAGTAGTTAAAGTTAGGATATATGGAAGAGTTGTAGACAGGTTTAATCAGTCTCCTAGCATAGCAATTATCAAACGAGTGACCATATATATCGCAATATGAGCAATAAAGATTGCTCAGAATAGGGTTTTCCTTAGGAAAGTCTCTAAACAATGGTTTTGAGAGATTTTGAGGTTGAATTTTATTCCTAGGTAGCACAGGTTTGAAGGCAGGTTCACTTTTCCTAATAGGGGGGCAGACATATTTGCCCTTTGGTAAACTTTCATGCTTAGAGCAACTTGCATTTTCAGTGTTAGTGTTTTGATGGTCAAACTTAGTTTTTAGAGAATGAAAGTCTGGACATGTTTCAATAGGTCTTTTGCCTCCTGACACAAACTTAATAGGTTCAACATGTTTTGTTTGTATCTTTAAATTGGGGCAAAATCCTATTCCAGTTCTATCATCAGAATTGGTTTTAGATTCAGCAACAAATCCATCAAAACAGTTTGAATTATTTTCAAATTTGGTAAATTTTTTGAAAACAGTTGCTGTCTTTTCTTTAGTTTGTTCCAATTCTAATAATGTCCCTTTGTATTTTTTCTCCAGAATTTCATTAGCTTCAGTCAAAGTTTTCAGTTTTTCATCAAACACTTTAACTTCACTGTCATGAGACATGCATTGTGTAGTATACTCTTCAGCATTCAGTTTTACCATTAGGCTTAGATTCTCTAGCTTTTTGGTAAGATCTTTAACAAGCTTTTCTAGTCTAGTGCTTTTCTTTAGTGTTTTAGTATATAGAGTGTGTATATCTGGGAGATCATCATTATCTGAGTCACTAAGTGAGGTGTGTGAAGTGACCCCTAAGGTTTCATTTCTTAAACTCACGCACCCATTGACATCAGCATTATCGATTCCCCTTTGACTCACACACCCCGAAGAAGAGGTATTAATGTTCTCAGTAAGTAAAGCATCTAAACCAGTTAAAGTATGATTCAAGATAACAGAACTAGAATTACTAGGCTCTTCCTCAATATCAAGCACAGGCATATCATCATTATATATGATTTTGGCAAAGAAAGATAAACAAGGATCAAAACCATCAGATGTCTCAGGTTCTTCATTTTCAGAATCACTTGAGTCATCCCAGGTTTTGCAGATGTTGGCTCTAGAGTGTTTGTTTTGAGCATTTAAATTAACTCTACAGTCTTGATCAATGTGTCCTAGTTTACCACATCTATAGCATTCAGTCTTCTTGAGGTCTCTGTGAGGTCTTGTGTTGTCCTTGTTCTGTTTGTCATGAGGCTTCTCATGAGGTTTGTGATTTGAAGGGGTAGAATAATTAGACTTGCCCTGTCTATTTGCAACACTCTTTCTAAATTTAACAATTTTCTTAAATTGTTTTGTCATTAGGGCAATCTGATTATCTAGACTTTCTAAGTCACAGTCCTCATCAGAATCATTACTAGGGGTGTTTAACTCAGGCTTAGTCATCTTAGAAGTAAAGCTAAGATTGGAATTGGTATGTTTCCTATTAGTGTGGGTCAATTGTTTCTTAAACTCCAATTCCATTTCCACAGTTCTTAATTTGCTACTGAGTAATTCAGGAGTTAGATTTATATCACACATCTCCTCAATAGCATATCTTTTATTGTCAAATTTCTGTGGTAATGATCTCAGAATTTTAGAGACAATTTCTTGTCTATCATAAGTTATACCATTAGCATGAAGTTTAGTGACAATATCAGTAAGGTTCATGTAGAAGTCATCAAAAGATTCCGATTCAGACATGATTAAGGTATTATACTGTTGGATTAACATCTGAGTCTTAGCAGCTTTTACCCTAGAGTCTCCTTCATGGGCAGTAATCAAGGTATTCCATGCTTCCTTGGAAGTGGTACAAGATGAGATTCTCTTGAACTCATGTTCGTTAATAGACATAAATATAGCGTTCTTGCCTTTGTTATTATTTCGAGAAACCTGTTTCTCTTCTTGAGTAAACTCACTCAATATTTTCTTAATCCTATCATTGCTTCCATCAGTGGCTGGTTTAGTTGGATAAAAGTATCCATTTTCAATGATATCCCAGACATCATCTCCCAAAGTTCCTTGAATGAAAGCAATCATTCTTACTTTCCAGTAAGAGAAATTGGTTCCATCAAAGACTGGAGGTCTGGTCAAGTTACCATATCTTTCGTTTTTCTCGTCCATAATTGATTTTGAGAAAACAGTTTCAGAAACTCAGGATCTTTTTGAAAGAATTCACCAAAAGCTCTAATACCAATTGAAATAGCGTTGCCAAAGCCGTTTATGAAAATAAACTATTTAAGCAACTCCGAAAGTTTGTTGAAGAAACTCTTTACTTAAAATCAAAACGATTTTGAACACAAGATGTGTTAAAAAAATTATGTACGAGATATGGACAAGATTTGATAACAAGTTTTAGTAAACAGTTTAAAATGTTTTAAACTCAGCACACAAACAGAATGGGATGAGAAGATGTAGAAATATTGATACTCAGGATTTTTAACGTGGTAAAACCTCAACCTTGAGGAAACATCCACGACTCCCTCTACGGAGTAAAACAAAAACAATCACTAAAACAAATATATGAGTTACAACTTATTTAACTAACATGCACACAAAAACAAATCTATACAAGTTCAGGATTGTACCCTCTGGCGTCCTTAACTTTTCTGCAGATCTTGTTTGTTGATGTAGTTGTCTCAGTTTGTCAACTCTTCTTTGTTTCAGCACTTTACGTCGACTTATGTTCACCAAATCTTATAGCCAACACTTTCAGTGTTTGTAGTGTGAAGATGTTTGTGAATGGTGTTCTAAAGCACATGCATGCACACACACACACTTATTAGTTACAGACGATCCTAACAAATCACATATAAAGTCTATATGCAGTGTATTTGTTATTTTTCTTTCTTACAAAACCAAGAACCTTTTTGACCTTTCAAAATAACCCAGATTCCACGGAGATCTTGCTTAAGAAATCGGTCAAGACCTTTCTCAATCACTTTTGAAAATATTATGGAGATTGAGAACCCTCCAAGTGCGAATCCAACTAGGTCAGGTTAGGTTTTGTAAAAACAGATAAAGAAAAACATCTATTGTTGATCTTTGAAGAAGAAAATGTTTTTAACAGAAAGTAATCAACAACGAAATTCTCAAGATGAGAAATAAATGCAACTAAGTGTATTATGACATGCAAAACTTCAGATCTATGATTTCTATTGAAAGAGAAACAAGAACTGAGTCTATGTCTAAGTTGGAAATAAGATTTATGAACACAAGGATTTCAGCAACCCAAGAATCACTCAACTCGAACTCTCATAATCTCAGGAAAAACACTAAGGATGGTGTTTATCTGGTTATGGTGTTTATGAAGAGGTAAGTGGTTTAGGTTTAGAGGTATTTTGACGAAGTTAGGGTTTCTAACTAGGGTTTGTTTTCTCTCTCTAACTTCTCTCTTCTCTCTTCTCTCTCCTCTCTCCTCTCTCTATTTTCTGAGACTTTTCAAAATGGCAAAAGCTTTCGAAGGCTGAAATTGGAGGCCTTTAAATAGGAAGGGAAGAAGATTCCAGAGCTTCGTTCAAAATCAAGGGCTCTGATTGAGTCAAGCTCCTTTGACTACAATCTAAGGGCTTATAACAGGCGGTGGATTAAACTGGTTGTGATTGGTTAAAGGGTTTACACTGGGATTCACTCAAAAGACATGCAGGCCATCGATAAGGGTTGATCTAAGGGCTGAAAGCACGCGAAGGTTTGTCTCAGTAAAGAAACACAATTCAGGCCAATCAGAGGGCAGCAGGTGTAGGCCTGAGGATGAATGTAAACGCGCGTCCCAAAATAATTACAAAGCCAACCCTAAATTCTTTAGCGCTTTCGGTTTCTACCCAGAGTAACTTTAGGCCAATAAACACAACAATCCATATTTATATATTAACCCCAAGACTTTTTAAATCAAGTTTTAATTAAATAAAACCTTGTTTAAAATATGTTTAAAATTCCCAAAAAAATATTAAAAATCAAATTGAGGGATTTAAACACACTCACAACATTAATACCCATAGTGGTGCAATATGAAATGCAAGAATGAAATTCTAAGAGTGTGAGTGATGGCTATAGTCTCAGGATCATCACAAGATGTATAGAAGAAGAACCAACCCATTCTCTGAAGCTCTTTGGTTTCTAGGATGGACACTATTTTGTCTCACCATTTCCAAACTAGATGAGCTCTTATACAGTCTAGACTCAAATGAGTCAAAAGTATAAGGGCTTCATTGGAGGGAGAAAGAACAAGCACTTTAAGCACAATAAAGACAAGGCAGGAACTTCAAGCTCAGTTAATGCCCAATGATGGATGCATTGAATGTGTATGGGGGTTAATGCTCCTCTCGAGGGCTCTCTGGTACGGGGGAATTTGGGCAGCAATTCCAGGTTCTGGATGCTCTCTCTCATTTGTTTGTTTTGGTTGTATTTATATGTAGGGAGAGGTTGCTCGAGTCAGCATGCCCTTGATCCCTTTGGCTTAGTGAATTAAATGCATGAGATACTACATTTAATGCATGGGATCTATTAGTTTTGGCGGGAAAGCGTTCTATTGGTTGGAAGTATTTCAGTCATTTATGAAGGATATGACTTGTCAGCTTGGGTCTTACTCTAGGATGGCTATATGGTCAGATTTGGTGAACTAGACCTGCCATCCTAAGGATAAAGGCCCTTGAGTGCTGTATTCTTGAGTTCCTAAATGCTAGGCGTTATAACGTTAGGAAGTGGTTCAAACAGTGGTTATTGTTTGGTATCTAGTCACGTCAGTCAGACAAGTTGGCGCCCAAGGTACCTCGAGGAGGTGACCTCGAAGGTGCAAGTATTGGGGGGATCAAATGAATCCATGAGGTTCACTCGAATAGGTAAGCAATGAGTGGTCTCGAGTGACATTTGTCCTCGGTGAAGTTTTGTCCAAGTGTACCTAAAGGGTTGGTAACTTGATAGAGCATGAAATCTCTCACATGCCCTGCCAGGCATAGTCCCTCCTGGTTACCAAGAGATCCTGCTTAACATATACATTCATAAGATAAAGTACATAATACAACATTTTACTTCTTATTACAAAGTATTGTCATCTGGGAACCTTCTTTCTTCGAGCTAGGTCTTTTGAGCCAGGTCAGTTGGAGTCTCTTCGAGGTAGAGCGCTGCGACTTATTTGCTTGTGAGGAGCCTTCGGGGTGGGTCCAGCGAGCTACTTGCATGGAGAATCTTCGAAGTGTGTTTGTGGGGAATCTTTCTCCATAGTCGATCAATTCACTTGGCTAAGTTAATCATCCATGTGGGGGAACACCCCTCCACATTTGCCCCTTCGTAGATATATTTGTTTATTTAGATGAAGAAAAATTTGTACAAAAATTTCGCTTATCTATGATTTTCCTTCTTGGGGATAATGAAGAGATTTTTTTTAAATTTCCCCCAAAGCTCTTCGTTCCCCAAGGTAGACAAGATCCCCAAGCATGCTTCATTAAATGCAGCTGTCGTTTACATCTTAGTGTGTCACACGTGGCAACGCCAGGGCGGGCGCATGAAGGTGACACGACTATTCGACGCGTCGTTCCCCGAACCAACATTATAGCAGCCTTTAGTCTTCTGGAATCACGCGCGTTTGGCCAACACGCCGGTCACATAATTCTGAAAGGCCATCATTGCTCTTTTCCAAACGTCATCTTTCTTATCGTCTTTTAAAATTCGTGTTGCCCTTATAAAAGGGGATGCACATTTAATTGAGATTCACCTTTGGGTTTAACTTTCTGAGTTCAAGATTTTTCGTGAGAGTTTGGCAAAGGCAATGTTCCTTACTTCATGCTTTTCCAAATATCTTCCATTCTCTTTTCTCTTGTCTGATATGGCACCAGTAAAGAGAACTCTTTCTGTCAGGGGCGCCTCTCCTGCCACCTAGGCACGCCAGGCGTAGTGAGCATGATATCGTCGTGCCCCTTGCTTTGGAGAGGATGATCATTTCTGGGCGATGGCCGAACGGTTTCCTGGTGCTTTGGTGCCAACTGAGGAGCCAAACTTACTAATGGATGAAGGTGAAGATGCTAAGGGCTTCGCTTATGTCCCTACCGTTACTGTCACCCATTTTTGTATAAAGCACGATGATTTCCCCTACTCCAAGGTGGAATTTGAGTGCTGTATTCTTGGGTTCAACTGGCACTCGTAGGGTTTTCCTTCTCCCTGTGGTTGGGCGACCTTACCTTGGCCAAAAATAACACTCCTTTACAACTGTTGGTGTCGCGGTGGAGCCAAAGGTCACACACCTTTGTGGCTTCTTGGGGAGAGTTTACTGTTACCCTTGGACGTGTGTGAACTGTTGGGATTAGAAGTTGTTGGATATAACACATACTTCAAGGATGCCATTTTTAGTGAAGAGAAAACTCTAAGGAATGAATTAGAGGCCATTGCGAAGGATTGCATGGTCACTTACAACAAGTACACCTACTCTGAGGTCATCTGTTACTTTTACTTTATTGAAGAAAAGGCTGTCATCAGAGCTCGCGAGGCTGCTAGGGAGAACCCGCGAGGGAAAGAAGTCTTCGATCATCGTCCAATTAGGAAAGGCTACGAGTCTAAAGTTGAGCTAGCGGGGTACATATGGGTGATGTTGTCGAAGATATACCTTCCGAGTAAGCCCCACGACTTCCCTCGCAAGGACCTGATCAATATGGCCGTTCGAATGGCCTGCGATGTGAAGATCCCTCTCGTAGCTATTGTTCTTGGGTCTCTGTACACTTAATTAGATCGGGTGTCTGCAGACTCCGCTCAAAGTGTTGGTAGGTTAGATGTGTCTAACTATTCCAACAATATTCTTTTAACGGCATTCGTTTATGCACATTTCAAGGATTATGCCCCCGCTGGCCACTTCCCCAGTTCACAAGATGTGAGAGTCCCCCTTATTTGTTGTTGGAAAAATAAAGGTATGAAGAAGTCTCTATTTGCTCTGATTGACCTCTCTGAACGATTCAATCCTCGCCCTTATGTTGGGGTAAGCCATCTTTTTACCAAAAACTTCTTTGGTGAAGAGGAGCGTCCCATTGCTCCTATTGAAGAAACCCTGGCTAGAAATTTCCCCGAGCACAGTGTCCCCCTGTTGCTGATCCCTTCTTATTTTCATTCATATACCGAGTGGTCATCGTTTTACTCCGTTTATAGTCCCCACGGGGTAGCCATGAAGTTTGGTTACGATCAAGGGGACCCCTGTTAAGTCATTTTACCAGAGAGAAGCCCATTAACTTCTCGTTTGCTTGTTCTAACTTCCTCATGTATACTGTTGCCAGTCTGTGTGGCCATTATCCTGTTAACTCCGTAATTCCAAGCAAGGGAGCTCGAGGAGGGAGATCGACGATGTTCATCAATGTGTTCTGACAGAACCAATTGGTTCGTTTCCAAACTAACCTTCTTAAAGAACCCCATTATCCCGAAGTTGAGAGATTTCTACTAACTGAGTTGGGTTTGAGGAACTGCACCACCCAATCATCCATTTTGCCCCTTAGTATAGCCAATACCGTTGTTCCCCCTGAGATGCCTCCCCCAGCGCTTGTGGATCAGGAAGTTATAAAGAGAAAGAGAGCCCCTCAATCTTTTATTCTTCCAACCAATGTTTCCCCTGGTCCTTCGAGATCGGTTGGAAGGGCCGAGTCTCCTCGCGCTGCTTCAACTGGTGCAGCAGTTAGGGCAACTCAGAAGGCTCCCTTAAAGAAGCTTAAACATACTGCCCTTAAAGAAACTTAAACCTACTCCACAGCCTCCATTAGTCTCTTCTCCTGACCCAAAGATTTCCAAGGCAGTGATCCAGATGGTAGATCGTCTTTGCCAGACTTGGGAACATTTTAGTGAAGAAGATCGGGCTTTCATGTCAGTCGAGATATTTTCTCGTGGGTTTTCTTATGACCCTCAATCTGCTGAGGGTAGTAAAAAGAGAAAAACGGTTAGCCCCCTCAAGCTTGTGATGGAGGAATCGAGCGAGTCCAGTGAGGGGGAGATTGCTGAGGAGCATTTATCTGGTGAAGATGTTGGTGAAGGTGATGATGATGATGAGGAAGGAGAGGAGGAGGAGGAGGAGGAGGAGGAGGAAGAAGATGAAGAGGAAGAGGAAGAGGAAAGGAGGAAGATACTTCCCTAGTACGCAGGCATAGGTTGAGGGTAATAGTTTCTTCCTCGAAACCTGGCTCGCCCCCTTAAGAATATGAAATCATTGAGGATGTGATGGAAGAAGAGGTAAGTTTCTTACCTCTCTTACCCTAACTGACCTCCTTTTATTTATTCTTTCTCATGTTGATGCCCCCCAGTTTCTTATAACTTGCTCTTTTTCTTCTGTCAGGTTGGTGCTGAGGAGAATCTCCCTCTCGAAGCGGCTGCCCCTACTGTTTCTCAGGTAGTCACCCATTTCCCCTAGGGGAAGTTGTATCTGATACTTCATCTAGTGGTGTCTATTCCCCTGACCCTTCTTTTTTGCGCGAGAAGGCTGGCCTTGACAGGGGTGTGCCTTCGTCCAAAGTTGTTAAAGTTGTGTTTGTACCTGTTATTGCTGTGACTTCGATGTCTTTGGTAAGTCTTTACTGTCTGCACTGGTCTCCCCCTTTTACTGCTCCTTTGATTATTCTGATTCAATTTTCACTTTTCTTTCCCTCTTAAGGCTCCCACGTCTATTTCAATCATCCCCATGGTGCCTCCACCTTCAAATGATCAAATGCTTGTTACTTTATTCAGGCCTTTGATTTTGAACCCAGAAGGTGTTGAGCTAACTGCAGTCACCCAAGGAGGTGTTGAGCAACAACAAGTTGAGATAGTAGAGTATAGGCAGGAGCAGGTAGCGGAGGTTGGAGAAAATGTGATCACCCCTCAAAGTCATCCCCCATTGGTGGCCCCCGAGGTGGTTGAGGAGGAGGACATAGTTCAGATGGTCACTCACGAGTTTGTTGAGGAGCCACAACCTAAGGTATTTCCACTATTCTATCTATCTTCTGTATATAGATATATATTAGCTTTAAGATTAAAATGTCCTATAGCCGCGGTTCGGGCGGGCCTAGGCATGTAGGACTTTATATTTTATAAATCTCCCATAACCGAAGGTCAAGCGGGCCTAGTCTTATAGGCATAAATCTCCCATAACCGAGGGTCAGGCAGGCCTAGTCTTATAGGTATAAATCTCCAAGTTAGCATAGTATATGTATTTTTATGCTTTCCTTTATCTCTATTACTAACTTCAACCATTTACTGTGTGTCAGTGGAGGTCGATCAAATAGCAGCTCATGAGCTCGAAGTGGAGCTTGTTGTTAAAGAGTCAGTCCAAGCACTAATAGTAGCTTCAGCTGCTTCTTTGGGTGGGGCCCGTGTACTTGGTGATATTTATGCACCCCGCGTTCCTCAAGTGCAAGCCAGTGATAGTTCCTCGCACACCCGACGGCCATCTGCAAGTGATAACATTTTCAGTGTTCATCCACCTGAGGCATCCCCCGAGGTGGTTGCGTGACAAACTTTGGCCAGCTTCCCTTCTATTCTGACTGAGGGTCCCCGCTTGTTGATCGAGCGATTGCTAGCTTGCTTTCCTTAGACCTTTACTATTCGATGGATGCATCCCCTTCCTGGAATGATGGTTGGCTGGTTGTTCGGGCTTGCGATGGTATTAGAGGACATTCTCAGCACCCCGCTTATGTCTCTTAGCCCCGACACTGTCAAAACTTTATTGGGCAAGGTTAACGCATTAACCAATGATGGTTTTTCCCTGACATGACTGGTGGAGCTGTTGCAAAGTTTCAAAAAGAGTGATCTTCCTAGTGTTTATGACCGCCTCCAGAATTCCCATCGCGAGCAGGTGGCTATCTCTGAAGAATTTGTGGGTCTGGAGTCGCAGTTGCTAGTAGACGAGCAAATAGCTCAAGAGGCTCGCGAGGCAGTTCATCGTGTGAAGGCACAGTTGGTTGAAAAAGAGCAAGAGCTAGAGACCATCTACCAGGATTAAGAAAATCGCCAGAAGAAACTAGCTAACCTTATTGCAGAGCATAGTCAACTTGAGCAGAATCTTCTTCCACATCACCACCGACTGTTTGGTTAAGAGAATCTTCGTTTCATTATGGACGACCCCTAGCTCCATTATCCAATGTTTCTTTTGTTGGTCTTGCCATTTTCGTTGAAAATTTTGAATTTGTTTTTCTAACTTGGTTGTAACCACAAATGGTATCATTTATTTGGAATAAAGAAACATTGCCAACTTTGGTGATTCCCTTATTTTCTATTGTTTAATTGATTTAGAGCTATGCTTAGACATCAATGCTAATTATCTCAAATATAATAAATGGGTCAATCAATGGACTTGCGAAAGTAAAATATTGATCTAGCATATGCTTTTTGAATTTTACTTCTGACTATATTAAATAGGCAAGGCCAATTGCTTTAAACCATACATCTATAGTTTAGCAACAGAAAAGAGCAAGTCATTGAACATGAGTGACAGGACATACATTCAGACGTAATAAATCTTTAGCCACTTGTGTTCATCTTGAAGGTCACATCATCTTCCAACTTAGATATCTCGTAGTAGCCCGAATCATGAGCTGCTCGAACGATATAAGGACCTTCCCAGTTTGCCTCGAACTTTATTAGTGACAAGCCTCTTATGTGTATCGTGCATGCTTTTAGAACCAAGTCTCCTTCTTTGAACTTTCTTGGCCTCACCAATTGGTCATAAGATTTTGGATAACTGCTTCCTATATATCTCAAAGTGTCTTGCGGCGCTATCCCTATGTTCTCCCAAGGCTTTGAGTTGTACATGGCGACTGTGAGGGAGCATAGCACTTCATAGGTTGTAGCGAGCTGAAGGTACCTCGAGTTCGACTGGCAGCACAGCTTCTACCCTAAATACCAATGAGAACGGTGTGTACCCTGTTGGCTTTCTCTTCATCGTTCAATAGGCCCATAAAACTTCTGGGATCTTGTCATCCCATGTGCTCGAAGAGTCCTCTAGCATCTTTGCCAAAATATTCACCAGCGCCTTGTTGGTGGCTTCTGCTTGCCCGTTGCATTTTGGGTAGGCCACTGTTAACTTGTGATGGATTATGGAGTACTTTTTGTTAGCAAGCGCACTTCACTGTTCACGAAAGTAGTACCTACTACCCTCGCGGTGGCCTTCTTTAGCGGTATAGCCTCCGCCCATTTCATGAAACATTCTATGGCTACTAAAATCCATATCTTTCCTCATGACGAAGTGTTGATGGATCCTACCAGATCGAAAGCCCAAGTGTGGAATGGGAATGGTGTAGAGAAAGAGTGCAGGTCCACTGACGACGCGTGGATCATATTTCCATGTAACTGGCAGGCTTTGCACTTTCTAACGATCTGAGTTTTTCTCCATCAAAGTCCAGTAATAGCCCAAGGTCATTAGCTGGTCGTAAAGTTTGGCTCCCCTAATCTGACCTGACGCATAAGCCTGCTTCAATACCTCTTCGGCCTCTTCACCTCTTATGCACCTTAGGTCCTGTCATAATAGCCTCATCGGTACAGTCGCCCATCTTACATGAAGTACCTCGGTACTCGCCTCCTTATCTTCGTAGTGTCTTCTTTATCTGCTAGCAGTCCTCCATCCACCAAGAAGTCCATGTAGGGTTGTCTCCAATCTTGCGGTTAATCAATGAAGTTGCACTCTGCTTCCTGATAGAAAAGGCAACACTTCGGGCACTCTCTTTGTATTACGAAGGCTTTTTATCTCATTGAAGGACACTAGTACCCCGCCTATTGTATCCTTCCATATAGGGGAATCTCGGTGCTCTCACAACTATTCTCATGCACTTTGATCAATCTTCTCTTAGTCTCATCAGGATCCACACACCTGGACAGCCAACCCCCTTTGTTCTTAAAATATAAGTTGCCCCTGGCAACAAAGTACTATCATAAGTTGACCACGCTAAGTTGTCCTTCTCCTCGCTCTAACTTCTTTCTGATTTCACCTCTCCAGTCATCTTTGTCCTCTGATGGCAGCATCTCAGATACCGTCGAGGGGGCAGTTCTCTTTGTGACTCGAATCACGGTTGACTCCCCATTAAAGACAATCTTTTGCGCGATGGTGGCATAGGCATCTGCATGCCTGTTCATTGTTCGGGGTGCCTTTTTTATCTTTATTGCCTTAAACTGGCCCATTAATAACTGGATGATCGTGCGGTAAGGTGCCAAACTCATGTGCTTCAGTGCAAACTCCCATGTCACTTGCTTCACCACCAAAATTGAATCCCCTTTGGTTGATAGAACCTAGATGCCCCTCCTTAGTGCTTCGAGTAACCCAAGGACCAATGCCTCGTACTCAGACTCATTATTCGAGCATTCGAACTCCAATTTGAATGACAGGAGAATCGCTTCACTGCCTCTTCACAAAATAACTCCCGCTCCTATTTTCTTCTCGGCTGAGGAGCCATCGAACTCCATACTCCATTCCTCCAGGCTAGTGGCTATAAAATTAGCCTGGAGGTCATCACCCGGGAGCTCTTCGATAGGCAGCTCGAACGTTGCCGAAGGGAAAATGGCCAACAGATCTGTATATGCCTGACTTTTGATGGCCCGAGGGACCACACACTTCAGATCATACTCCGAGAGGATTAGGAACCATCTAGCTGCCCTGCCTATTAATACAATTCTAGCAAGCAAAAACTTTATTGGGTCACATCTAGTTACAATATAAACTATGAATGATAGCAGGTAGTGCCTAAGTTTTTACCCCACAAACACGAGGGCTAAGCAATGCCTCTTAATGCTATTGTATCTAGCCTCGGGCCCATGTATAATTCTAATTAGATAATAAATAGGTTTTTCAATCCCTTCTCTCTCTTGGGCTAACAAAGCCCTAATAGACCGTTCTGTTGATGTGAGATATAAACGTAAAAGGGTACTTGACTTCGAGGGGATCATCATTTGAGGGGAGGTAAGTAATGCCTTCAACTTGTCCATGGCCTCCTGTTGCCCTATTTCCCATGTAAACTTCACGCCATTACTTAGCAACTCCATTAAGGGATGTGTCACCTCAGCCAGCCCTGGGACAAACCGCCTCAAGTAGGATACCTTGACCAGGAAACTCTTTAGCTCTTTCGGGGATTTAGGTCTCGGCATATCAAGGATGGATCGTCGTTTATCCAATTCCGTTTGTATCCCCTAGCGATTTACCACAAACCCCAAATATTTCCCGCTTGTTACCCCAAAGGCGCATTTGAGGGGGTTCATCTTTAGCTTATACTTTCGGCAGCGAGTGAATACCTTCCTCAAATCGTCTAGGTGGGATTCTTCCTTCTTGGACTTAATCACTAAGTCATCAACATAAAACTCCACGGTTTTGTGGAAAAGGTCATGGAATATGGCCATCATCGTTCTTTGATAGGTGGCTCCTGCATTCTTCAACCCGAAGGGCATGACCGTGTACATGAAATTGCTGAAAGGTGTTTGAAAGGAAGTCTTCTCCACGTCAGCTGGATCCATTTTTATCTGATTATAGCCCATATACCCATCCATGAAGTTTTACATCTCATGGCTCGCTGTTGCGTCAATCAAACTGTCAATGGAGGGAAGTGGGAATTCGTCCTTCGGGCACGCCCAGTTCAGATCTCTGAAATCTACACATATCCTGATTTGACTTTTGTCCTTCTTTCCCATAGGTACAATACTGGACAACCATATCGAATGTTGTATCGGCACTATAAACCCCGCCGTGAGAAACTTCTGTACTTCTTCCTTGATCATCAAATCCAACTCTTCTTTGTATGTCCGGGTGGCCTATTTCACTATGATTGCTGCGAGCAAGACATTCAGCCTGTGACAGCTTACCTCCGTGTCAAACCCCAACATCTCGGTGTACTTCCACATCAAGACATCTTTAAACTCGACCAGGAGTTTGATCAACCCCTCTCGAGGGGCTCCTTCCAAGTCCTTCGAGATAAAAATGGGGTTCGGATCCCCACCTTCTCTACCCAAATCGATCATTTCCAATTACTGGATTCGTGGCCTATGGCTATCTTTCATACATGCCGGCTCTTCCTCCACTTCTTCTACAAACCCTTGGATCCCAGAGTTATCAATTACTAGGAATTTCCCCTGATTATCTACCAGGAAGCATTCATACACCGGGTCAGCTTCATCGCCTAGTCTCTCGGCTGCCCGCCCACACATTCACAATTTATAAATAATTCTGCCGTTAGGCAAGACAACTCGCTTGCACTGTCAATCCATGTCTATTTAGAAAGGTCTCTTTCTATGATTCTCATCCACCTCCTTCACCGTTTGCCTACTAAGAATGCTCTATGTCGGCACTTGGTGCTCAATGGGATCAATTCATGGGGTCATCTGGTCACGAAGCTGTCTTAATAGGCTGGACGGCCTTACTGCCCCAAGATCACGTTCTTCTTCATAAGTCACAATCGTTCGAGCAGATGCCCACACCCTTTCTCTAGTTGACGGGATTCTTATCCCCCCCCCCAATATACCTTGTTATCACAGTAGCTTCCTCCATTAGACTGGTGTAGAAAGATGCATCCACCATATAGGCATCTTCCTTTGCAAAAGGTTTCTTAGTAGCTTGAATCACCACCTCCTTACCCTTTATGTTCGCCTTAGCGCATTGATGATATGTTGAGGGCACCAACCCATGGTTGTGCATCCATACCCTTCCTACTAACAGCTGGTATGATGGCCCACAATTCATGATGTGGAATTTAATATGGGAAGTGATATTCCCCATCGTGATGCCCACATTGACGTAGCCCACCGACTTGGAGGACTTATTATCATAACCTGATATTGCCAAGGAGTGGGGCACTATTCTTGTTTTCAACAACCTGGTAGCATAGAAGTATCCCACAGGCATTATTTTAATGGATGCCCCTCCGTCCAACAACACTCGTGAAAAAACGCAATCATTCACCGATGCAGTAACATACAAAGGTCTATTGTGTGGGTACTTGATCATCCTGTCTGCCTCTGAGAATGTGACTTTTGAGAGGTATCTGCTCACCAATTTAGCCATGGTCCCCTTACATTTCAAATGTGGGGCCATATTTTTCTTTGCAATCTCTAGAATGGCTCTCGTAACTTCCAGCCGAGAATCTTCAAGAAGGCCAATTTGGTCGAAGAACCAGTCAAACTTTAGCGAGTGGGCCACGACTGTACACTTAATCCACGGATCCGTCCAATCGTCCTCCAGCTCATAAAATTCTTCTACATCTCTTTATGCAGCCTCATCATATGCTATCACTGCATTGACTTCCCCTAGAGACCAGGCCCCCATCTGTTCGCTGAGCATCTTAACAGCATCGAATGCTTCTCCTTCTTGGCTCTTTGTCTTCAACCTCATCATCTAAATGCATGCAAGCCAACTTGAAAGTGCATTCTTCGAGAGAATCCTCGAAGCCATTACCTTGAGTGCCCTCCGAGCCATTCCCTCTGAGCCATTGCTCCATCGTTGCCTGCTCGGCCTCCTCATTGAATGAGCTAGCCATATGGGCCTCGTGGGGCGGTAAAAGGTTGTTGTTCACATTGGCTTGCGGAAACTCAATATCTTCATTATTCACGTGGCGATTAATCAGTCTCATTAATGAAAAACACACCTTAGTAGGATGATTGACTCTAATATGGAGCGCGCAATAGTGGGGTTTCTCTCTGTCTTTTCGGGTGAGCAGCGCAGTGTAGACATTAATCAGCCTGCAAACTTTATCGTGGACCATGATATCGTACAGGTTCAAAGCTTGCTCCACCGTATAAGGTATCTCGGGAGGATCCTCCTCGTCTTCAAATCTTCTCTTACTGTTCCTACCCTTTCTACCTCCTCGACCGCCATTACCTCCTTCTCTAACCCCATCGTCTGCATAGTTGATCCTCGAGGGTATTCCCCTCCCTGAGGTAACTGTTGGACTTATCAGCAAACTGGACAAAGAGGGAGGTGGTATTAGGGGCTTCACCACCAATGCGATATTACTTGCTGCCTTCAAAAAGGCTGCAAACGTACCTTCTCTTGTCTCATTAATCAGATGACATATGTATTCGGGAAGCAAGCCCTCTACACATACTTGTAACAGTTTGTCCTCTAGCGTCTCCTCCCTCACATCTAGGGAGCACTCGTCGAACCTTCGAATATAGGCCACAACATCCTCCCCTGGCTTCTGCTTCTCACGCGCTAGTTGGGTGAGTATGAACTCGTCCTCAGTGAAGAAAAACTTTTGCACAAACAAAACATGTAATTCCTCATAAGAACTTACACTACCTGGGGCTAGGTGGGAATACCACGTGTAGGATTTCTCTGTCAGGGATTTCGAGAACTCCCTTAGCCTTAACTTTTTATCATTGCAATGGGCCCCAGATTCTCGATGAACCTCTTCACATGTTTCTTAGGATTTTCCCTTTCCCAGTGTACTTTTAAATATTGGGGGAGAATAACCCACTGGGTAGGGTTCGTCATATACTCCTCTGG
Organism: Sambucus nigra; assembly: GCA_949130495.1. Taxonomy (NCBI): domain Eukaryota; kingdom Viridiplantae; phylum Streptophyta; class Magnoliopsida; order Dipsacales; family Adoxaceae; genus Sambucus; species Sambucus nigra. Next base: position 148,493,363 of record OX422207.1, read on the forward strand.
GTAGGGAGTGCGGAAGTCATCATATATGGAGGATCTCTCCCCCTTAGACACAGCTATGAGATTTAGCAACTCTTTCTTCATGTCTTCTAAGCTGGTTGGCGAGGGGCTTGCTGACAACAACATTGTTGTTGCTGGGGTTGTTGAGGCTGGCGCACTTACTCCTTAACTTACCATGACAGCTGGAGTAGCTGGGTTTACTCCCCCGTATTGCAACATTGGTTCCACTGTCACAGGTGGTACCATGGGGGTGTTAGCGAAGATAGGCGCCACACCCCCCCCCCCCCAGTAATAGTTGGTGCTGGTATATTGGCTGGTGGTGTAGTTAAAGAACTCACCCCCGTGGGAACTCCCAACATTGCTTGGGCTGCAGGGGTCTTAATGAACTCTGCGAATAGTCCCATCAGCCCATGCATCTGTGCCTGGCCCACTCTCCCTTGTGCGGCCATCGTCTATGTGATACCAGTGCTAGGTGCGCTAGGCGCGCTAGGCCCTATCCTTGTCGTTCCCCCCGCTTCAAGTAACGCAACGTTATTTGCCTCTTATTCACGTTGTATGGCGTCGAAATCGATGCTTCTAATGGTGTTATCCTCTAGCATCTTTTCAAAAGAGAATACCTCCCCAGCGGAGTTGCCAAATGTAAGATGTGGGTTCTTCAAATACTATTAGTATTAAGTGAGGCGTAACCCCTTATCAAGATCGGGACTAACACCGTTAGATATAGAGCACAGGTTAGAGCCACAGGTGAATCAGAGACATTGAGATTTAATTATTCAACGTTGCATTAAAGAGAATATTGACATGGGCAACATGTGGTAAACACAATAAATGAAATAAGACGAGCAGATAGCGCGGTCGAAGGGAGAAAGAACAAGAACTCTACGCACAATAAAGACAATGCAGGAACTTCAAGCTCAGTTAATGCCCAATGATGGGTGCATTGAATGTGTATGGGGGTTAATGCTCCTCTCTAGGGCTCTCTGGTACGGGGGAATTTGGGCAGCAATTCCAGGTTATGGATGCTCTCTCTCAATTGTTTGTTTTGGTCATAGTTATATGGAGGGAAAGGTTGCTCGAGTCAGAATGCCTTTCGATCCCTTTGGCTTGGTGCATTAAATGCACGAGATACTACATTTAATGCATGGGATCTGTTAGTTTTGGAGGGAAAACGCTCTATTGGTTGGAAGTATTTCAGTCATTTATGAAGGATACGACTTGTCAGCTTGGGTCTTACTCTAGGATGGCTATACAGTCAGATTTGGTGAACTAGACCTGCCATCCTAAGGATAAAGGCCCTTGAGTGTTGTATTCTTGAGTTCTTAAATGCTAGGCGTTATAACGTCAGGAAGTGGTTCAAACAGTGGTTATTGTTTGGTATCTAGTCACGTCAGTCAGACAAGTTGGCGCCCAATGTACCTCGAGGAGGTGACCTCGAAGGTGCAAGTATTGGGGGGATCGAATGACTCGAGGAGGTTCACTCGAATAGGTAAGCAATGAGTGGGATCGAGTGACATTTGTCCTGGGTGAAGTTTTGTCCAAGTGTACCTAAAGGGTTGGTAATAATTGCCAACGTTGCCTTGTTCTAAATCCTCCCAACAATGTCCCTGCAAAGTTCCCATGGGGAGATAGCTTGATAGAGCATGAAAGCTCTCCCATGCCTTGCCAGACATGGTCCCTCGTGGGTACCAAGCGATCCCGCTCAACATATACATTAATAAGATAAAGTACATAATACAACATTCTACTTCTTATTACAAAGTATTGTCATCCTGGTGACTTTCGTTCTTCGAGTTGGGTTTTTCGAGCCAGGTCAGTTGGAGGCTCTTCGAGGTAGAGCACGGCGAGTTATTTGCTTGTGAGGAGCCTTCGGGGTGGGTCTTGCGAGCTACTTGCATGAAGAATCTTTGAAGTGTGTTTGTGGGGAATCTTTCTCCATAGTCGATAAATTCACTTGGCTAAGTTAATCATCCATGTGGGGGAATACCCCTCCACACTCTTAAATTACCAAATTATTATTCTCATTAATAATTGGCTACCTTATTATTCATTCTCTTTAATTATTGTCTACTTTCTTAGACTACTATATTATTACTCTTATTAATAATTGTCTACCACGTTAATCATTAGGACTCATCTTCGTCCTTAATTATTCACATCATTTTATTAACCCAACTTTATTATCATTAAGCATTATCTACATCTTTAGACTAAGAGGGAAAATTCCCATATAAGGTACACCACAATCTGTATATATATATATATATATATATATATATATATATATATATATATATATATATGCGATACACAAATGCATCTACCATTGGTGTCTCGTTCGTTCTCTATTGGCAAGTCCGAAGGAATACTTTATCCTAAGTGGACATCACAAAACACACATAAGTTGGGGGCAATCCCTAAGTAGGATACATGTTTACGACCCATACCCAACAGTGACATAGGTTGGGTCAGCGTCAACACCTACCTCCTCATAGATGGTGCCTCTACGTAGTACCAATATGACCTACACAATAGTCAAGCCCACCTATGTCGGTGTTGGGTACTCGGTCCGAACGCACGAATCCCCAAGCCAATAGGACAGTCCACGAACATTGGTATGTCTACACAAAATAATATGATGCATATTATCATCCAATATGTATAAGCAGTTACTCTATAACTACATTAACCATAGAAAATCTCAATCCATATAAAATGTAGCATTCTGGGTTTAGCTAAAACATTTTAGTAAATTATTCCAAAACTAATTCTAAGTCGTAATTCTACGACTACAGTCTCTGTTAAATATTAAATCTCATACAATACTTTTTGGACTTAAATTACATTTGCTTCATCATTTATTTCTCTTTAATTGAATATAGGTATAGTTATTCCCAACTAACCCTACCAAAACATTATAGGTATAGTTACTCCCTAACTAACCTAACCAACACAATTGTAGATATAGTTATTCCCAAACTGCCCTTACAAATGCATTTAATGATCTTAGTATATTCTCCTCTTGACTTAGACTAAAAACATTCCAGATTATTGATAATTGTTCTCTTCTTGTTATCTTTTCAATAAGGTTTATATGTATATATATAAGGAGTCAACTAAAGTGGATAGGTGTTATATACACATATATAAGAAATCCTCTAATATAAATAAGTAGTCTCACCCAACCTACTATCACAACCGTTGTTAACCATTTATTCTTAGTCCACTACGCTTAGGATACATCTACATTCAGTATTCCAACACGATAAAGATTTGAGGGAGTTCCCCACTAATTATATTCTCAAATGTTCAACTTATCTCCAATAAGTATTCCTATTTATTTAAAAACACACCGGATCAATCATAATAATACCATCGTATCTTTTAGGGTATTATCCTCTATGTGCCCCTACCGAAATTCCCCAATCATATAGGCATATCCTTGCCTTCTAATATATTTATTTTAAATTACGTTATTCAAGAGTTCTACATAAATCATTTCCTTTATATAGTTACTTATATTTTAAGTCATCACACATGTACCACCATAACATCAACTCATCCCGGTTTAACATTGTATATAAGTTCATAACATTATCATTAATATCTTGGAATCAGTCTCTATACCTCACTTGGACAAAAATGGTCTCACACATCCTTTCGTAGAAAAATTCTAACTAATTAAAAAAAAATCAGACAAATACATGGTCGGCGCCCACATGATCGTAACGAAAAAATCTACAAGCAGGTCCTCCGAACCAATTCGCACATACAAGTTTTTCCCAGGTCTTCTCTTTTCTCATGACGTGATTCTTCAACCAAAAACTTCTCAAACCAAAGATCCTCATAATAAATCAACAACTTAAAACGTGATATGGATGACGTCTCTAAAGATCATAGGGTCATTCTAAACATATTTAAACATCAAATTACTTCCAAGATTTATATCAAATCATCAAGATCTTTTAAGAACCTATGAACATGCAAATTCTAGATTTCATCTTACCCTACTCCAATGGTGTTCCAAATTAGTTTAAGGATTCTACACATATCTTTACAATTAATCTTCCATTTAATCCACATGAATACATAGTTGATACAAGGGGGTTACAGATCTAAACATGGGTTACATAATTATCATCCATTTCTACACAATTTAAAAGGTCTCAAATATGCAGTCCCAACACATAAGTAAACCTTATTCTAAGCATGGTATCAACATTAATATAAGATTAGTACAATTTGAATATGAATGGAAAGAGAATCCTTGCCTGAAATTTATAGAGGAGCCTCTGTTCCTCCTCCCAGGGTGGTCCTTCCTCTTCCTCCTAGGTGCTTATGGATAGGGTTCTTGGATGTAACTCCTTATGGGTGGTTTAACTCTAATTAAATAAGGTTAGTCTTCAATTCCCGAGTTGGGCTTTATGTCCCAACTTTGGACCCCCCAAATGAGTCGAAATACATAATCTAATTAGCCCGATAACTACCAAACTCATATATATACCCCTGGACCATTCTTACGGGTTTAAAATGCCCGAATGAGCCCGTAATACCTCTCAATGTGTGTCCAGAATATTTTTATCCAAAAATATATTTTAATGGTGACATGACACATGTAATTACTTTTTATTTAAAATAAAATTCCTTTTTATTTATTCCAAATCATTAAAGTTCAACTCTAAAATTTATAAATAATACAAAGTCAAATTACTCACAACCTTGATTAATTAATTTCACCGAATTAAATTAATCCCTATTAAATTTTATTTTATTCCAAAAATATACGGGGTATTACATTCTCCTCCCCTTGTAATGGAATTCCGTCCTCGGAATTAATAGTAGCATAAAGTCAAATTTCATTTTGCACCGTTAAATTATATTTATACCCAATTAGTCTATAGTCATATCCTATGAGATAAATGAAAATGCTCATCTATGCCTATCATAACGTTACTGGGGCGCCCATATATTTCACATTACATGTATGCACACACATACCATTAACAAATATGAATGACACATATACATCTAATTTGTACCATTACAACTCAGCATAACCATACATCAAATATACCACCACACACACACACACACACACACACACACACACACACATATATATATATATATATATATATATATATATATATATATATATATATATATATATATATATATATAACAAGAAAACAATCATCTTATTATCCAATTTCCTTCAACTCCTGACCTTTGCCAATTTCGTGCGTGGGACGTCTCGCAAGTGAAATCTAAACAAAGAACCCTCCCGATATACTACTATACAGCTTAGTTAGTTATTGAGATCCATTGGCCCAAGACAAAAAGAAATAAAAATAACCATTTACGATAATCATGTAAATTTCAATATTTGCCATTTTGCAAACCAACCCCTTATCCCTTATAAGATTTATACCAAACTCCTTTAAAGTCAAGCGACCCTACCATGCCCAACGAAAATTATTATTTCAAAACTAGATTTACCCATAAAAAATTTCTCACAATAATCCTCACGACTACGGTGACCACCCATTTCTAACTAATCTTGTCTTTCAGACATAATCATAACTCATAGCAGTCCATATAAAATTAAAATATTCCAAGTAATGATGAATTCATTCCCAAGAAAAACATCATACTCCGACATAGCTAACAAATAGGCCTAAAATAAACATAAGTCTCTCATTATACATTTCTATGTATCCATGCACCAATGAAACAATATTCCCCCTCACCCATTACGGGTCAATGTAAAGCACTCTCCCAAATACGAAGTCTATCCTTTCAAAGGTATTAATAAGACCCAAGTGAGAACTAATTCCCAATATCAAATAAAACACATCCCATATACCCCAAAGTAGGGATAAAGAAATCATTTACCACCAATGCTATCACTAGTCTCTTTTTCCCATACAATTTTATCTATAATTCGATGCCCATCTCATTGTGGGTCCTGGTTTACACAAACCAATCTCTGTTGGTGCATTAGTGTACGTTACTATATCCTCAAATTCTCTAAATGTCTTTCCTTATTTTACTAGGAACCTGGTTGTCGAACTTCTCGCGATTCTAGCAAGTGACCCACTCTAAGGTCTCTATGACTCTCTCTCCAAAACAAATCATTTGTCCGAACGGGTAGTAACCAATCACAAAGAATACAATAATTCCTAATTATAGGGCTCTACATGAAAAGACGCAACACAAAACGTAACGAGATCAAATACAAATCCTAAGGATACTAGAACCGTGCTCTGATACCAACTGTAACAACCCCCATTTTCTCACGTAAAGGCTGGTCAGGCTCAATATGCCGAAGATGGGGCTTATCAACAATTTATACCATTCTCAGCACTGCAGAAAAAAATTCTTTATTTTAATTATCTCAAAATCCACAATGAATAAAAACATCTGAATAAATTTTATTTAACACATGAATAATAAGAACTGAATCATCATACAATGTCCATAATGTAAAGTTAAGTACAACTAATATAGATAAACACGTGGGCTTATGCCCGTACAAATCCCAATATGAAATAAAATGACCAAAGGCAAAAATATAACCTATACTAGAATCAATGGAGCGAAATCCAATACGTCCAATGAAACTGCAAGTCTGATCCATCGTCAGTCATGTTATTCATGTCATTAAGAATACCTAGGAGGAAAAATATTTATAATTTGGGTTAGAGCGCTAGAGATGCAAGGATTCTTCACCAGTAAATATGAAAATTGTTACTAACTCATACTTCACGTCTCTCCATCGACGCTCACATGTAACGAGTACCTCAGCTCCAATCTAGAAGCAGTCCTACTTGTATCCCCAATTAAAATGCCAATTGTTACTTCCATTATTTAATCTGTCATGTAAAGAATAATCCATCTAGCTATGCGATAACTAAAAGTGGGTACTTATGTCTAACATACCCAATCCCCGAATGGAATTCAAAATGTTGACTACACAATTTATATAAACTCGGAGCATATCCTTATGTCATATAATATTACGTAACCCTTGTCTATCTCTTCAGACTATTTAATAATTTAATTTATACTCCTCATTATCTACCCCATTAGACTATAAGTTTCATTCTTATAGATTACCAAATTATTATTCTCATTAATAATTGGCTACCTCATTATTCATTCTCTCCAATTATTGTTTACTTTCTTAGACTACTCAATTATTATTCTCATTAATAATTGTCTACCACATTAATCATTAGGACTCATCTTCGTCCTTAATTATTCACATCAATTTATTAACTCGACTTTATTATCATTAAACACTTTCTATATCTTTAGACTAAGAGGGCACATTCCCATACAAGGTACACCACAATGTGTGTGTGTGTGTGTGTGTGTGTGTGTGTGTGTGTGCGACACACAAAGGCATCTAACATTGGTATCTCGTTCGTGCTCTATCGGCAAATTCAGAGGAATCCTTTATCCTAAGCGGACATCACAAAACACACATAAGTTGGGGGCGATCCCTACGCGGGATACCTATTCACGGCCCATACCCAACAGTGATACAGGTTGGGTCAGCGTCAACCCCTACCTCCCCGTAGATGGAGCATCCACGTAGTACCTATATAACCTACACAGTCGACAAGCCCACATGTGCGGACGTATGGTATCCGATCCGAACGCACGAACCACTAAGCCAAAGGACAGTCCACGAATATTAGTATGTCCACACAAAATAATATGATACATATTATCATCCAATATGTATAAGCAGTTACTCAATAACTACTTTAACCCAAGAAAATCTCAATCCATGTAAAATGCAATCTTCCTGGCTTAACTATAACATTTTAGTAAATTATTCCATAACTCATTTTAAGTCGTTATCCTACGACTATTGTCTCGATTAAATATTAAGCCTCGTGCAATTCTTTTTGGACTTGAATCACATTTACTTCATCATTTATTTCTCTTTAATTGTATACTTGTATAGTTATTCCTAACTAACCCTTCCAAAATATTATAGGTATAGTTATGCCCAAACTAACCTAACCAACACAATTGTAGGTATAGTTATTCCCAAACTACCCTTACTAATACATTTAGTGATCTTGGTATATGATCTTGGTATGTTGTCCTCTTGACTTAGACTTAAATCATTTCAATTACTTATAATTGTTCACTTCTTATTACCTTTTTAATAAGGTTTATATGTACATATATAAGGAGTCAACTAACATAAATAAGTGTTATATGTACATATATTAGAAATCCTCTAATATAAACAAGTAGTCTCACCCAACCTACTATCACAACCGTTGTTAACCATTTAGTCTTAGCGCACTAGGCTTAGGATACATTTACATTTAGTATTCTCACACGATAAAGATTTGAGGAAGTTACCCACTAATTATATTCTCAAGGGTTCGACGTATCTCCAACAAGTATTCCTCTTTATTTAAAATCACCCTGAATCAATCATAATAATATCATCGTATCTTTTAGGGTCTTATCCTACCAAAATTCCCAAATCATATAGGCATATCCTTTCCTTTTAATATATTTATTATATATTACGTTATTCAAGAGTTCTACATAAATCATTTTATTTAAAGAGTTACTTGTATTTTAAGTCATCACATATGCACCACCATAACATCAACTCATCCTGGTTTAACGAGATATATAAGTTCATAACATTATCATTAATATCTTGGAATAAGTCTTTATACCTCACGTGGACAAAAATGATCTCGCACACCCTTTCGTAGAAAAATCATAACTAATTAAAAAAATTCATAAAAATACACGATCGTTGCCCAGGTGATCATAACTAAAAAAATCTACAAGCAGGTCCTCCGAACCGATTCGCTATTGTAAGGACATAAATTTCCAATTGAGTTCCTGTATTGTTTTGACTTAGTCCCATGAACAAAACTTTGTTTGTAATATGTCATAGGGAAATTTTATTTTGTCACGATCCCACTTGGTCCATGACGTATTGAAGAAACTGAAGACGTTGCGGCAAAGCTTCAAAGAATAAATCATGCCGAAGTTTAATTGGTGCAAGTTTAATCGTCTTCAAAGTTAATTGCAATCCGAGATCACACAAGTATGAATGCGTATAATTAATGATGCTCGGAATTATTTTTATAAAAGATAAGGATGTATTTTTATAAAGAAAAATGTTTTAAAATGTTTTAAAGTGTTTTAAATGGTTTACACTACGTTTTATTCTGATAAAATCGAAATAGAGTTTGACTTATTTGGATCTCTTTTAAAATAGACGTTTTAAACATAAAATTAAAAAGTCAAATGACGCAGCGTCGTTCGATCTCGTTGGAACGAGATACCTATGTCGCGCGAACGATGTGGCTCTGTCGTTCGAGCGACACGTTTTTCAAGGCGGCGCTTAATTCCTATTTAAAGCGTGTTTGCGTCAGAATTAAATAAGTGTGCATCTGGAAAAACAATTTACCATCGAGTACGTTGTTTGCACATGTTTTCTAAGGTTTAAAAAGATTAAACACATCCTTAGAGTTTACAAAGATCTAAGTTATCATTTTTATATGTTTACGTGATCTTGCTGCACCAAGAAAGTTTGTTCTACCATTGAACATCAGGGTTTTGCGGTGAAGGAAAGAGAAGGACTTCTTATTCGACATCGTAGACGAATCAAAGCCATCCGGTGGACACCGAGACATACGTGAACGCGTGTGTTGTGGACAGGTATCATAAAAAACGAAATTTCTGCGTGGGCACTATTGAAGAACGGTAGAAGATCAGAAGGAGCGTCAAGACCCGTGGGGATTGAGTCATTGAGTAAGGCTAATCTGTCTTTGTAAAACCTTTGTTCATAGTGATTGTCTGGCTTCGACTGTCCGAGGTTGTTTCCCATTTTGGATTTTTTCCTCGTGCATCCGGCGTTGTGAGTATTCTTTACTTTACTTTACTTGCTTTAATAACTAGATGCATGTTTAGGATTAGTTAAGATAAAATTAGTTTAAAGTAAGAATTGAGTTTTCACAACTTGGTTTAATGCACTTTAAAAGTTAGATAATTTTTTTGTATAAATTGGTTTGATTTGAAACACACATAAGGGTCACCCCGTTTCTCAGCTATTGGGACCGAATCGGTTCGCGCATACCAGTTTTGCCCAGGTCTGCTCTTTTCTCATGACGGGATTCTTCAACCCAAAACTTCTCAATCCAAAGATCCTCATTATAAATCAACAACTTAAAACGTGATATGGATGACGTCTCTAAAGATCATATGATCATTCTAAATATGTTTAAATATCAAATTACATCCCAGATTTATACCAAATCATCAAGATCTTTCAAGAACCTATGAACATGCAAATTCTAGATTTCATCTTACCCTACTCCAATGGTGTTCCAGATTAGTTTAAGGGTTCTACGCATATCTTTTACATTTAATCTTCCATTTAAAGTTTAAGGGTTCTACGCATATCTTTTACATTTAATCTTCCATTTAAACCACATGAATACATAATTGATACAAAGGGGTTACGAATCTAAATATGGGTTACACAATTATCATCAATTTCTATACAATTCAAAAGGTCACTAAATATGCAGTCCCAACACATGATTAAACATTATTCTAAGCGTGGTATCAACATTAATATAAGATCAGTACAATTTGAATAAGAATGGCAAGAGAATCCTTGCCTGAAATTTTTAGAGGAGCCTTTCTTCCTCCTCCTAGGATGGTCCTTCCTCTTCCTCCTGGGTGGTTGTGGCTAGGGTTCTTGAACGTAACTCCTAATGGGTGTATTAAATCTAATTAAATAAAGATAGTCTTCAATTCCCGAGTTGGGCTTTAAGTCCCAACTTTGGACCCCCAAATACATAATTTAATCAGCCCGATAACTACCCAACTAATATATATATATATATATATATATATATATATATATCCGGACAACTTCTCTTTTCCATTCTTCATGACCTTGACATGTTATCCAGTCAATTAATAAGTATTTTTCTTTTAATTCCTCTAACTCAAACTTTTTTGCTCCCGAATGTTTATCTAGATATTGCCCTATTTTTTCAAGCAGTGTCTTTTTTCTTTCTTTGATTACTTTTAAATCTTCAAATGCTTCTTTCATTCTAGGCAAATGCCCGAACGAGCCCGTAACACCTCTCAAAGTGTGTCCCCAATATTTTTATCCAGAAATATATTTTAATTGTGACGTGACACATGTAATTGCTTTTTATTTAAAATAAAATCGCTTTTTATTTATTCTAAATCATTAAAGTTCAACTCTAAAATTTATAAATAACACTGAGTCAAATTATTCGCAACCTTGATTAATTCATTTCACCGAATTAAATTAATCACTATTAAATTTTATTTTATTCCAAAATATACTGGGTATTATATCCCAGACAAGACTTAGTCACCGGAGGGTTGAATCAATGAAACGAACCAGTCCCCATCAGATCTCGGACAAAATTTGTCACCGGTGAAGCTCCATACCTCAATAAAAAATGAAGAACTACAAGAAGATGGCGATCAAGCAAATTACGGACGGATACAACAACAATAGAAGCTATGGCCACAATGAGGCATACCAACCAAGCAGAAAAAGCACCCTATAGCCGAGTCTGATATAAAGCTCTCATCGCAAAAATAGCGACAGAAAAATGGTGGGATTTAGCCACAGGTTGGGGGTAGTAGTGTACGGTGGGGGAAGGGAGGGGTAGGACTTGGATGAGGGTTTCGTTTAAAATTCTAGAGAGAGAAATAATCCTTCAGAGAAGGGAGCCACTTGTGTGTGTGTGTGTGTGTGTATATATATACACACACGCACAAATGGCTCCCTTCTCTGAAGGATTGTTTCTCTCTCTAGAATTTTAAATGAAACCTCATCCAAGCCCTAGTATAGCGTATGGAGGGGGAAGGGAGGGGTAGGGCTTGGATGAGGGTTTCGTTTAAAATTCTAGAGAGAGAAACAATCCTTCAGAGAAGGGAGCCATTTGTGTGTGTGTGTGTGTGTGTGTGTGTGTGTGTGTAAATCAAGGTTCTAAAAAATGCATGACGTGACCAAGGTGTGGAGGTTAAGCCTTAAGTCCTAGAAGCGTATGCGGGCGTAAGCGTAAAAAGACGTTTAGCCATTTTTTTAATATATTTTAATATTTTTAATTATAACAAGGCTATTAAAAATAATAAAATGATGCATACCTTAAAATATGTCAGAATATTTGCAAACTAAAATACTATTTTTTTAAACACAACACATAGAAAAAAGCGCGTTTTTCACGTCTTAACAGAAAAAGCGCGCGTTTTTTCACGGTTTACTCTAAAAAAATGTTGACCATCATTAACCGCCCGTTGATACACGTCTTGGGCTAAAACTTGGCGTTTATAAAAAAAACGCATCTAAGCGCATTTATGTGGTATTGTTTTCTATTTAGCACAATGATGACAATTTTCATATATATTTATTTTTAAATTAAATAATATTTCAAAAATTTTAAAACAGTTATACATATATTTTTAAAACGCCCACACACACTTGGTTAAAACCTAGTCCATATAAGCCTTGCATACATAATCAATGTGCACTCGCATAAAATAAAATTTATACTTATTTGACTTTAGATAGTTGTAGTCATTAAATGAGACATATTTTGGGAAAAGTTTTTGGATCAAATACAAAAAACTTCCTCAAATATTTTTTAATACACACTTAGTCCAAGCATTTTATTTTGTAACAAAATAAAAACGCTTATACTAAACGTGTATTAAAATAATTTCGAGAGACTATTTGGTATATGCCTCAAAATTTTTTATTTTTTGGAATATATTAAGAAAGGGCAAAGGCCAAGAATACAGACTCGAAAGTTAAAGTTAAGAATGTGGCCAAATTGCAAAAAAAATCAAAATCCGAGTATTGAATAAAAATACAATTGAGGGTGACCTTAGACAAAGGTCTTATAAGAAACTTCAATATTTAAAATTTTATTTATTTGAAGTAAATTACCCATTTGAGCACGAATTTTACCTCTGAATACAACTTTGGCCCATTAACCAGCTATTCATCCAAGACAAATTAGAAACTGAAAGCTGTTTCGTTATTATTTTGACTTCATCGTGCTAGATGCTCTCTGTCTTTTGCCTCCTTTTTCTCTGAAGACAATCCAACAAACTGTCCACATAATTTTCCTGCCTAGCCTTATCCGCAAACAACCCTTTCATCTCCTTAACCCTGTTTCTATACATCTTGCCTTCTTCCTCTACCATCACCAACCTCAATGACTCAGCCACAGCATCCCTAGTGAATGACCCATCTCTCTCATCCCTTGGTACAGAATATCCCATCCCTTTCTCCTCCAAAACTCTCGCATTCAACCCCTGATCTGCCATAAAAGTCAACAAAACCAGACTTCTCTCAAACTGTATAGCCTCAACAACCGAACTCCAACCCGAGTGAGTCAAAAACCCACCAACCGACTCATGACTCAGTATTTTCAACTGAGGTACCCAAGTATTCCACACTACCCCACGCCCTTTAATTCTCTCCTCGAACCCATTTGGTAACTCAATAAACTCGGTCTTTAAAACCCAAAAAAAGGGTAAATTTGACAGCTCCAAACCCTGAGCTATCTCGGTTACCTCGAGTTGACTCGGTTTAACCTCACTCCCAAAAGCAACATATACCACTGATCCTTTGTCCTTCTCATCAAGCCAAATTTTAATCTCCGTCCATGACTCGTCATCATCATGGTCACTGTCGTACCACGTGGTTGGCAGTTGACCAACCGGGATAACTTGTTTTTCGTAAATATCTTCAAGAAGAGATAACCAATCAGGTTCAAACTCGTTGGAGCTTCTAACTGCCACTATATCACACCCTTCGATACATTTTCCCATTCTAAACGAATCCGAAACGTTTTCGTCATCACCAGCCATGGTCTGTTCAAAAATACGCGAGATCTCAAATAACTTAAAGGCCACATTCGATTTAAAAGGTACCCACTTGGGAGAAACAGTGAAATCTTCAGGCTTGTCGCGGTCATCATCCCCCATTAGAACGGATGCTGGTCCAACAAACCCACAAAAGGCCGCAATAAATATGGTGAAAAAGACAGTTGGGATATTTAGTTTTGTTGCCATAGGAGGAACCCAGTAAGATACAAAATCGTGAAAGATCCAATCAGGTGAACAAGATTGGAGAAATTGTGAAAGGGGTTGTTGGAGGCCATCGTAAGCGAGTTTGAGGTACTTGGATTTTTCGTAGGGTAGGTCTGATGTGGACTCTGCGTTTTGGGGGAGGTTGGGGACATGGGGGAGGGGGAGTTTGACGAAATTAATGAGTGGGGATAGGTTTGGAAGGCGATCTATGTTTCGAGGGGTGGATATGAAGGAAACTTTGTGACCCTTTTGGGCGATGAGTTTGGAGAGTTGTAGATAGGGGATCATGTGACCAAAGGCTAACCATGGGAACATCACTATGTGAAGCTTTGGGTTGGCATCTCCGACAGCGGATGGGTGAGGGGTTGGGTCCATGATTGGCTGTTTTGGTGTGGTGTGGTGTGGAGTTGAAGTGCTATTAGTTAAAGGATAAGAGACACTTTCGTACCCTTTTGTCTCCCTTGCTTTAAAACGTTGTACCTTATTTTTTATTATATCAAAGTGTGTTTATGTAATTTTATCTTTAGTTAAAGAAAAATTCTATTGTGATTGAATTTTAGATAAATTTTTTCCAGACACATTCACGTGGCTGCTTGTTATTAGTTGGTTTTTGAGGTTCACGTCAATGGGACTTATAAACCAACCAATAACACGCCGCCACGTCAGTGTGTCCAGAAAAAGTTTGTCTAAAATTCGATCACAGTAAAATTACTCTTAGTTAAACTAGTTATGTCCACGTGCATTGCACGTGTTTATGAGTCCAGATATCCTTTTTTTTTAATTAATATGAATTATGTAAAATTAAAAATCTAAAGCATCATAAAATATGTTTTTGTAAGACTTTGGATAATAACTATGTTTAATCGAAAGAAAAAGATATTATATTTATCAATCTTGGATAATACCAATCTTTAATCGAAAAGAAAAAGAAAATGTCTTGGTCAGATATGTTGTTTTTTACGTTTGTTTGGATGCGAAGGTTTTTCTTCCTCTTCAATTTTGTGAGCGACGAAACGTGTCAGCTTTCGATCTGATTTTTTAACTGACTTTACTTTAATATATAATCTGTAGAATTTGCCAATGCATGTGTATAGCTTTCGAATATATTCTAAGTGCAAAATTTCCTGTGGAGTAAAAGAATAGATATGAATATTAAGTATATTTTTTTAGTATTGAGCGTATTAAATTTATGAATGAGTTTGAATTGGTAAAAAAAATTATATTACCTTATCTTTAGAAGCAATGAATGTTAGAATGTTGCACCCAATGAAAGATTCTGCTTCGTTGAACATTGTCACTGATGCTCTTTCGTCGTTCTCTTGGACCACAAGTTGAAGTAAGTACCTTATGTTTGTTTGTATAATGTGTAAGTAAAGGTATGTGTATGATGAGTTATTTAAATTAAAAATCATAGAATATTAATTTTTTTTAACTTATTGTGTAATTTTCATTTGAGGAACCACAATTTAAGCATGTTCCATTTCTGTTAGCAATAGTGAGTTTCTTGTTGCAAACATTGGAAGCATCATACCATGGGTTTTCTTTAATTCTGACCTCCATAATCATGGCAACGAAAGAACAGAAAATATTATGTGGAATATGAAAATATTTTTATGTTAAGTTATGGTAATGAAAATGTTAGACATGTAAAGGTGATTCATAGTAAATTAAGTATTACCTCATTTGTTGATGCAACTCCATTTATAATATCATGAATAGAAACCTTATCTGCATTCATGATTATTTTTTGTGGCGGCGAACTAAATTTCTTGAAATTTGGGGATGTGAATGAGCTCTTCAACCTGTAAGTTATATTTTGCCAATATATTTATGTAATGTAGAAACTAAAGTGTTTGTGAAAAGAAAATCAAAGCATTATTTTAATTTGATAGCATGTATGATATCAGGGTTAATTTGAATTGTAATATTTGATACGCTACTTAAGCTATATTCGCCTGTTAAGAATAAATTGATGAAATTGGAATTAGTAGGACCTGTATTGTTGTTGCTTGAAGGGCAAAAGAATATTTTACCTTCATAAGATGAAAGTTTAGCTTGAGAAACAACTATTAAAGGATATTCGACTAATAAGCTACTTAATTGATATCCTTCATTCTCTGCTAAGTCTCTCCATAAAGTGAAATTTATTGATTGGAATCAATTATAAGTAATAAATTATAACATGAAATAGTATATTAAGCAATGTGAAATAAATTTACATACATAAAAGTATATTTTTAATATAATGAAAAGTTAAATTTTAGGATTCATACTTTGTATCTCGGAGAGTTATATCGCGTAAAATCACTTTTGTCGAGTTGGATGCTTTTGTAATGGTCCTCATTAGTTTCACATTTATGACAAAAGCTATCACATATGTATGTTTGAGAATTAGAAATAAGATAAAATAATGAGTTTTTATAAATGTATAAGCAAAACTTTTGTACTAATAATTTCCATAGGTTTTCTCTTCATCTTTCTGTGCGAGTAGATCTTCAAAGGAGATGAATTTGTAGAACGTTGACGGGAATATGAAATAATGATCTCGTTCAACGACCTCAATGTATTTATTTAAGGACAACTCGATTTTGTCGTGAACGGTTGAGTAAGCATCATTAACGCCCTTTACCATACCATTAGTGAGGGAATATTATTTCTAACTTTCAAGAAAACCTTCTCGTCGATTTTGTCATAAACGGTTGCGTAAGCATCATTAACGTCCTTTACCATACATTTAGTGAGGGAATATTATTTCTGACTTTCAAGAAGACCTTCTAGTCTTTTAATAGGGACAAACTCCTAGTGTGCAAGGTGTAAAATGTGAATTGTTTACTATAAACGGTTATGCTCTCTTCGATGGTTTGACGCGGTGGGATGCGAAATTAAGGGTAACATCCATTATATAAAAGATTTATCACTTATCAAATATTAAATCCACTGATATTGATATTTTTATTTTATATATAGAGTATTGCGATGATATGTCAACTCGCCGACCTCTTAGGTGTAAGGATGTATTATCCATTATGTGCCTATGTATAAGTTTGAAAAAGAAAAATGAAGCTCTCTCTTTGCAGTTATGTTTCAGTTGGGTAGCTTTTAACCCATGTGGTGGGTGAATAGAAGACCTTGACACATACCTAAAACAACTGAATGGTGAAAGGCTCATTGGTCCTTAACAATTTTAGAAGCGATTTGACATCTCACATCTCAAGCTTTCAATGGTGGGATCGAAAATACCAGACCTACAATTGGGATCAACCATATTGCAAGTTCATGTCATAACCCGCCTAAAATAATAACGGGTGGCCAGCCCTATACTATATTAAATCAGGAGTTTCAGATGGTCCAGTCTCAACATCAACTGCCAATACTATATAATATAGGACTAACTACCCGAAATCACATAAGCGGGATATGAAGTTAAATAAAATATGCAACATCCAACCAACTAACGCTAAAAAGAAAAGAAAGATGCATGAAATAACTAAAATAAATGAGATGCTAGAAATAAAATGAACTAAATAAACACAACCGAATGTACTACACAAAGTAGGCCCGAATAAGCTGTCGGACCACAGCCAATACAATAACTGAAATGGAATAAATATAAACATGTATATAAATATCCCTTGGGTACCAACCCGATATACAACATGAATCCTACCTAGAATTTTAAAGAAGTAGGAAACGGCTACAAGAGACATCCCGCAACAGTCCGCACCTGTCACGGCTCCCAAGACTCTGGATAGAAAGTCATCCGACATCCATGCGGTAGGATACCTGTGGTAATATATATATATACAAGGAGGAGAGAAAAGTAAACGGGTCAGAGCCCCGAATGTGAAAAATATTTAGCAAGTGTGTTAACCGTGCATAATAATTACCGGTGCACTTTATTTCATAATTAAAGTGAGACCGCTCTCTCGTGGAACCCCAACTCACCTCTCATCTAAAGGCGCGCACCTATTCGGGTCCTCAAGTTTTAGTTAAATTACCCCGTATTGTTATTAGGACAACCTAACTTATCATAGGCCTAGCCTATACCCACGAGAGCTACTTTCCCATGATAATCCAAGGAACCACCCCTTAATCCTACTTGATTATGATAACAACAATTATGCCATCAAAGGCTTACTGGATTCCGATTTATAATTAAAGAATTATAAGTCTTAATACGTTACCCCTATATATATATACATATATATAGGCTAAAATGTAAGAATTTATTTTCTTAATATCATGCACATGGAATATTGGCAAAACCTCTCTCTAATCTCAAACTTGTACTACGTTTCATGCGTGGGGAGTCTCGCAAAGCGAAATCCAAACAAGGAACCGCCCCGTTACACTACTCCTGACAAGGTCAAGACCAGAGATCCGAGATGCCACAAATAGAATTACTTCTCTCAAATCTCGACATGGCACTGCGTTTCGTGCGTGAGGTGTCTCGCAAAGCGAAATCCAAATAAGGAACCCCCTCGTTACACTACTCCTGGGCAATGTTGATCCTAGAGATCCATAATCCTTAACATACTATATAATACTACCATTACTACTAAACTATAACTACCAAAGAAAGACAGAAAGAAAAGAAAAAGAAAACAAATAAAATAAAATAAAAGAATCTCCAATAATATCCTTGGTGTGATGTAACCGAAGCATTCCTCAAATACGATACATCAACCCCCAATAAAACTGGTACACCATAATCATCCAAGATTTACGCTAAAGAAATACCATATCCTTTCATCTAGGATATAAAAATATATATATAGGTATTTTATTCTCACCATATATATATGCATACCATCATCCATACCCATGACCCAGTGTACATACCATATATGATGTACAGGGGCCATGCACATATAATACCCGGCTATATATAGCGCCGATAAAACTGCAACAATTCTATCATCTTCCCAGAGTCCGGCTCACGTAACAACTGGGGACCACCTGGTGGGGATCAACGACACCCACCTCGTGGTAACTCACACACACGATGTCCCGGGAAGCGGTCATAGTTTCAACCGGCAATGAGACGAAACATACCCACCACGTCTCACCCCAAAATATATATCTATATCGTATAATAACACAAGGGACGACTATGACCTGGGGAATATCCACACCCTGCTCTATATGCCAGGATGCTCACCCTCTGCGCGGAAACTTCCCAATGATAGCATGAGCGGGGTATGCTTAACCAAATAGGTATATATATTGCTCACATACGCAATATACATACATCCATATGATCCCATCATATGATCCAATATTGTAAACCATCATATACGGTTTAAATATCCATACCATGTATGTCCACAACATAAATATATCCATATATTCATATTCATACATAGATATATGTACATAAATTCACACATTGCTATATCAATATATATACAAACTAATTCCCGTTCATATGTATAAGATATATAAACCCGGCTATAAGTATACATAATCCTCAATATACAAGCCGTCACCACAATTTCCAATAAATATACCTCGATATGTGAATACAATCCCTCACTTGAAACATATTCAATCATTTTTCCTATGATGAATAGTCTCCCAAAACCATATGTATATATCTATACATATATGTTCAACATTAGGGTTATCACCCAAAAGTATGTGTAGGACTCCATCACTACACATTTCATCCATAACCAGAAGTACATAATTACCTTTAGTACTATTTAACCATAGGCACACACGTGACTTAATAGTCTAAAACCTCAATTTATTCCAACCTCATTTCAAGTATTGGAATCTCAATGGTCATATCCCCATAATTACGTGTAAACTAATCCTACTAGAATTTATGCTACCGCTTATTCTAGTCGATAGTACGATCCCAAAGCGTTCTTAATGCCACCTATGGTTCGAATAAGTCTCGGTAACCCTTACTCCTATTGAGTTATCAATTGCTCCTTAGACTAAACTTTTCTAAGGATAAGACCCCTCACTCTTTAAAGAGTAAGCGACCACTCTCTTTCAAATGGCTCCAATATGTAACTTAACAATATCCTATCCTTATAAGGATTTGACATAAATGTCGGCCTAAAGATTTCACAACATTCCTAGGTATTTCTCATCCAATTATTCCAAGAAGTCCCCACTATCGTATACTAAGTGAGAGACCCCCTATAAGTCACCAAAAGATATCTCTTACTTCATACGAGAGAACCTCAAATCAACTAACCCAACCAAAATGGGCTAGAAGTCATCGTAGGAAACCCATAAAACAGCCCATAAAGGGAGCCCCTAAGAATAAACTCCAAAAGAAAAGGGGAAGAAGGAATCCAAATTTTGGGCTAAAAACAGGGGACCGGTCGACCGGTCCCAGACCCCCGGTCGACCGCGGGTCAAAATTTTGCCTACGAAGAAATGCAGTAGGCTTTTCCCTAAAGGCGCGGTCGACCGGTCCCCATACAGCGGTTGACCGGCCATACCAGTTGCCTTGGCCGATTTTCCATTCTCAGCAAACCCCACGAATTTAAACCCTAAAATTTTCATTCCAATCCCCAAATCTTTATCACAACATGATTTTAAGCCAATAAATCAACCTAAAGTTGATCCCAACCATTTCTAATCCATTAAATCCATATTTGAACATTGAATTCAAGATTTAAACCCAAAAATCTAGGTTTTGGTATTTATACCCAAAAATCCATTTCTTTACCCCACAAATTATGAAATGAAAATACACAATAGCTATTTAGAAAGATTAAACACTTGCCTCAGATTTGTAGAGGTTGGATCGTCCTCGATGACGCGGTTTTGGGCCGGAATCTCCAAGCTTTCTTCCTCTCTCTCTTCTTTTCTTCTTCTTTCCTTTCTCTTTCTCCCTCTAGGGCTTTTTCTCTCTTTCTCTCAAATGAGAAATGGCTTAATCCGTAAGCCACATAAACCTTTAAAACAAAATCCCAGTTTTAAAAGTTAATACACACTTTAAATGACTCGTTTACTCCAAATCAAGTCAAAATACTTAAAAACATTCCGGAGCCGAAATAAGACCCAATGACAGTCATTTTGACTATCTCGACCCTCCCGGGATCGATGGTACCCTCAAAAATATCATCCGGAATACTTTGAAATATTCTCTATTTTTGGGCCTCAAGTCCCAAATTTTGAAATTCTCCAATTCAACTAAATTTTATTTTCCCAAAATTTAATTTCTCAGCCTCCAAAAATCGAGGGTTGTTACATACTTCCCCCCTTACAAAAATTTCGTCCGCGAAATTTAAGACATGCCTAGGACCTCAATAACATCTAGTCCTCACATCAATCCTTAGGATCACTATACCGATCCTTCTTGGTTCTCATATCGAACCATATAGTTTTAAAGTAACTACTACCCAGGGCGCCCATACACCCCGTATCCGAGTTTCCACTCGTAAAATTATGATCAGGCTCCATTAGCCTCAAATCATAATATAACCCTCAGCAATATACTCTATAACAACATACTAAATATATACAAGTTTAAAATTTCCCAATGGTAGAACTCTCCTCAATTCCTGACACTAGCCACCTTCGTGCGGGGGAGGTCTCGCAAGAGAAATCCAAACAAGGAACCCTCCCAATACACTACTGTGTAGCTAGGTCGGGGATTGAGATTAGTTGAACCAGGGTTAAGGTTTTATAAAAAAAAAATTTCTTTCATATTTTAGATATTGCCCGAGAGCCAATACAATAATCCGATGTAAATATATTCCGCGTCTTTTGACATGCCAAACAAATACCTTATGTTTAGAACACAAGGCCTCAACAATTACAATACTCTAATCAATACCTAGTTCTTAAAACTAGCGCAACTATGAGCTAAACTATCCGCTCCCCATAAATCTACCAAACTCTGAACCTCTCAGTTATGAAATTCCTCTACATCACAACAACACTTATATATAAAAATAAATTCCTCCCTACTATTTCGTTACAAAAAGATGTATCATCACCAAAGATGCCATATAAAGGCCACACTTGCTCACTTCCTCCTCTAGGAAAAATTCCATACACCCTAGCGGTGTAGCAGCTAGCTACTCATCACATCTCACACGCAACATTCCCAATATTGCACAAAGCGTAACTCAAACTCAAATAAAGGTATTCTACCTTATAGTTCCATAACCCAATGGTTTCCCCTCGTCCTTGAATCTCAACTCAGGGTCCTCAACTTCTTCGAGGAAAATCATTATCCCGAAGCCTATTTCTTCATAAGAGAAACATCTTCCTCAAAACTCTTCCTAACCATATTGAAGGGCAATGAGCGATTCCAACTGCCGAAAACTCCCTCAGTCCTACACAACAAAACTGAATCCCAAAGGCATTCTCCCTCATCCTAGAAGGCGATACTCCTGATATTGGGACAACTCCACCTACCTCACCTCAGTAAGAGTCACCAACATTAGGTTTCCCAACGAAGGTTAATAGATTCTCAATCTAAATCTCCCAAGGACTACACTACATGCCTCTCCTCGGACTTACCTTACTAGGACCAAGATTCTCCATTCGAGTAAATTTCCTTCCTTACTCAACTGCCGATAAATCACCTCGAACCCCTGCTAGAAATCTCCTTAATAACTCCTCCAAAATCGGGGAAAACAAATACCCCCGATTACAGCGTACCCAAAATATACTATAGGTATTGTACTTCTAATCCTATCCTTTCCTAGACAACAAAAATCTAGGCGACGTCTGAAACGAAACAAGAGCAACTGTTATCAGAACGCCAATCAAGTGAATATACTTCACAGAAGAAAACAACGCAGTGAACACAACAGTCCTATTTATAGGGCTTTATGTCAAGAACGTTAACGGAAGAATCCATAACTCGCACAGATCCTAAAGACTCTAGAACCTGATGCTCTGATACCATCTGTCACAACCCGCCTAAAATAATAACGGGTGGCCAGCCCTATACTATATTAAATCAGGAGTTTCAAATGGTCCAGTCTCAACATCAACTGCCAATACTATATAATATAGGACTAACTACCCGAAATCACATAAGCGGGATATGAAGTTAAATAAAATATGAAACATCCATCCAACTAACGCTAAAAAGAAAAGAAAGATGCATGAAAGAACTAAAATAAATGAGATGCTAGAAATAAAATGAACTAAATAAACACAACCGAATGTACTACACAAAGTAGGCCCGAATAAGCTGTCGGGCCACAGCCAATACAATAACTGAAATGGAATAAATATAAACATGTATATAAATATCCCTTGGGTACCAACCCGATATACAACATGAATCCTACCTAGAATTTTAAAGAAGTAGGAAGCGGCTACAAGAGACAACCCGCAACAGTCCGCACCTGTCACGGCTCCCAAGACTCTGGATAGAAAGTCATCCGGCATCCACGCGGTAGGATACCTGTGGTAATATATATATACAAGGAGGAGAGAAAAGTAAACGGGTCAGAGCCCCGAATGTGAAAAATATTTAGCAAGTGTGTTAATCGTGCATAATAATTACCGGTGCACTTTATTTCATAATTAAAGTGAGACCGCTCTCTCGTGGAACCCCAACTCACCTCTCATCTAAAGGTGCGCACCTATTCGCGTCCTCAAGTTTTAGTTAAATTACCCCGTATTGTTATTAGGACAACCTAACTTATCATAGTCCTAGCCTATACCCACGAGAGCTACTTTCCCATCATATTCCAAGGAACCACCCCTTAATCCTACTTGATTATGATAACAACAATTATGCCATCAAAGGCTTACTGGATTCCAATTTATAATTAAAGAATTATAAGTCTTAATACGTTACCCCTATATATATATACATATATGTATATATCTATATATATACATATATATAGGCTAAAATGTAAGAATTTATTTTCTTAATATCATGCACATGGAATATTGGCAAAACCTCTCTCTAATCTCAAACTTGTACTACGTTTCATGCGTGGGGAGTCTCGCAAAGCGAAATCCAAACAAGGAACTGCCCCGTTACACTACTCCTGACAAGGTCAAGACCAGAGATCCGAGATGCCACAAATAGAATTACTTCTCTCAAATCTCGACATGGCACTGCGTTTCGTGCGTGAGGTGTCTCGCAAAGCGAAATCCAAACAAGGAACCCCCTCGTTACACTACTCCTGGGCAATGTCGATCCTAGAGATCCATAATCCTTAACATACTATATAATACTACCATTACTACTAAACTATAACTACCAAAGAAAGACAGAAACAAAAGAAAAAGAAAACAAATAAAATAAAATAAAAGAATCTCCAATAATATCCTTGGTGTGATGTAACCGAAGCATTCCTCAAATACGATACATCAACCCCCAATAAAACTGGTACACCATAATCATCCAAGATGTACCCTAAAGAAATACCATATCCTTTCATCTAGGATATAAAAATATATATATATAGGTATTTTATTCTCACCATATATATATACATACCATCATCCATACCCATGACCCAGTGTACATACCATATATGATGTACAGGGGCCATGCACATATAATACCCGGCTATATATAGCGCCGATAAAACTGCATCAATGCTATCATCTTCCCAGAGTCCGGCTCACATAACAACTGGGGACCACCTGGTGGGGATCAACGACACCCACCTCGTGGTAACTCACACACACGACGTCCCGGGAAGCGGTCATAGTTCCAACCGGCAATGAGACGAAACATACCCACCACGTCTCACCCCAAAATATATATCTATATCGTATAATAACACAAGGGACGACTATGACCTGGGGAATATCCACACCCTGCTCTATATGCCAGTATGCTCACCCTCTGCGAGGAAACTTCCCAATGATAGCATGAGCGGGGTATGCTTAACCAAATAGGTATATATATTGCTCACATACGCAATATACATACATCCATATGATCCCATCATATGATCCAATATTGTAAACCATCATATACGGTTTAAATATCCATACCATGTATGTCCACAACATAAATATGTCCATATATTCATATTCATACATAGATATATGTACATAAATTCACACATCGCTATATCAATATATATACAAACTAATTTCCGTTCATATGTATAAAATATATAAACCCGGCTATAAGTATACATAATCCTCAATATACAAGCCGTCACCACAATTTCCAATAAATATACCTCGATATGTGAATACAATCCCTCACTTGAAACATATTCAATAATTTTTCCTATGATGAATAGTCTCCCAAAACCATATGTTTATATCTATACATATATGTTCAACATTAGGGTTATCACCCAAAAGTATGTGTAGGACTCCATCACTACACATTTCATCCATAACCAAAAGTACATAATTACCTTTAGTACTATTTAACCATAGGCACACACGTGACTTAATAGTCTAAAACCTCAATTTATTCCAACCTCATTTCAAGTATTGGAATCTCAATGGTCATATCCCCATAATTACGTGTAAACTAATCCTACTAGAATTTATGCTACCGCTTATTCTAGTCGATAGTACGATCCCAAAGCGTTCTCAATGCCACCTATGGTTCGAATAAGTCTCGGTAACCCTTACTCCTATTGAGTTATCAATTGCTTCTTAGACTAAACTTTTCTAAGGATAAGACCCCTCACTCTTTAAAGAGTAAGCGACCACTCTCTTTCAAATGGCTCCAATATGTAACTTAACAATATCCTATCCTTATAAGGATTTGACATAAATGTCGGCCTAAAGATTTCACAACATTCCTGGGTATTTCTCATCCAATTATTCCAAGAAGTCCCCACTATCGTATACTAAGTGAGAGACCCCCTATAAGTCACCAAAAGATATCTCTTACTTCATAAGAGAGAACCTCAAATCTACTAACCCAACCAAAATGGGCTAGAAGTCATCTTAGGAAACCCATAAAACAGCCCATAAAGGGAGCCCCTAAGAATAAACTCCAAAAGAAAAGGGGAAGAAGGAATCCAAATTTTGGGCTAAAAACAGGGGACCGGTCGACCAGTCCCAGACCCCCGGTCGACCGCGGGTCAAAATTTTGCCTACGAAGAAATGCAGTAGGCTTTTCCCTTAAGGCGCGGTCGATCAGTCCCCATACAGCGGTCGACCGGCCATACCAGTTGCCTTGGCCGATTTTCCATTCTCAGCAAACCCCACGAATTTAAACCCTAAAATTTTCATTCCAATCCCCAAATCTTTATCACAACATGATTTTAAGCCAATAAATAAACCTAAAGTTGATCCCAACCATTTCTAATCCATTAAATCCATATTTGAACATTGAATTCAAGATTTAAACCCAAAAATCTAGGTTTTGGTATTTATACCCAAAAATCCATTTCTTTACCCCACAAATTATGAAATGAAAATACACAATAGCTATTTAGCAAGATTAAACACTTGCCTCAGATTTGTAGAGGTTGGATCGTCCTCGATGACGCGATTTTGGGCCGGAATCTCCAAGCTTTCTTCCTCTCTCTCTTCTTTTCTTCTTCTTTCCTTTCTCTTTCTCCCTCTAGGGCTTTTTCTCTCTTTCTCTCAAATGAGAAATGGCTTAATCCGTAAGCCACATAAACCTTTAAAACAAAATCCCAGTTTTAAAAGTTAATACACACTTTAAATGACTCGTTTACTCCAAATCAAGTCAAAATACTTAAAAACATTCCGGAGCCGAAATAAGACCCAATGACAGTCATTTTGACTATCTCGACCCTCCCGGGATCGATGGTACCCTCAAAAATATCATCCGGAATACTTTGAAATATTCTCTATTTTTGGGCCTCAAGTCCCAAATTTTTAATTTCTCCAATTCAACTAAATTTTATTTTCCTAAAATTTAATTTCTGAGTCTCCAAAAATCGAGGGTTGTTACAGTTCACCTAAGCAATTTCAAGGCCAATCAACCAGTAAAGTAGCACCTACTTTACTCCCCTGTTTGTATCCGACTAATGCATTTATTTTTCTGTAATTCATTTCCTCGATCACAGTTCTAATTTAATGTAATTTGTACATTAAATTTATATTTCTTGTACTTTTGTCTACATACTTCTTTTATTTTTTTCCTTCGATTTTACGTAGTTTCATTTACAATACTCAAAATGACACATAGTTTTACGGTGGCTAAGGACACGGAAGGGAATGCCTATTCTAGCTCATAAAACAACAATATTATATCAGACCTTTTATTCTGAAATATTCAAGTAGAATAGTATCATTAGGAAGGTCTATAGTTTTATTTTGAAATATTAAAGTATAATAGTATCGTTATTCTTTTTCCCATCATCCTATAATAGTTTCATGACATATCAAATGAATGAAATTACATACATGAATACATAAGTTTAGGTTCAAAAACATAATGAAATGAGTTTGACGAAATAACTTGAGTCATTTAAGAGAAATTATTTTAGAGGTCTAAAAGTGTAGATATCGGTGACATAACATAGTGAAGCTTTAGCAACAATACTCGAATACTAAAAAAATTCTCCAAACTAAAAATTGTAGAACGTATTATTTCACATTAACAGAACAAAAAAATGAACATTATTACTAACAAAAATCTCAAAACTAAAAATTGTAGAACGTATGATTTCACATACCTCCTAAACAAATGGAAAATTCCTTCAGTTGTCTCTGATTAAGAAGCCGAGCTTGTACAACAAATAACGATAATAACCTATAATATTTCAATTAACATTTCATTAGGAAAGTTAAGAGATTTTAAAATTTTGTAAATCTGTAGTAAGAACTAATTTTATATGAGTAGAGGCATATTGGAACAAAAAATTAACTTGATTTTAGAATAAGAAACAATAATAAGAAATGATGCAAATTGAAATAATCTCTTTTTGTGTTTTTTAATTTATATAACTTTGGAAAAAATTATTGAACAACTAACTATATCAATTTAGCAGTACCAAAAAATGAACATTATTAGTAAATAAATTCTCGAAACAAAAAATTGTAAAACATATGGTTTCACATACCTGGTAATTAAATGGGAAATTCCTTCAGAATCGGATCTTATACAACCAATAATGATAATAACCTATAAGATTTCAATTAACAATTCATTAGAAAAGTTAAGAGATTATTGAACTTGGTAATCTGGACTAAGAATTAATTTTATATAAGTAGGCATACTATAAAAAACATTCATAACAGAAGTAAGGAAAAATTCTATATAGAAGTAGGATTATTTCCCTTGATTTTTGAAGAAGTAACAATAACAATAAAGGATGCACGAAGGAACAATAACAACAAAGGATGCAATTTCAAATAAATAGACATATACAAAAACCCATCACACCTCATATTGACCTTTGGTTTTTCCAGGTGCCATCTGACAAGATGAATAAACAAATGTTTAGATTTCGTGTTCTCTTGAAAGATGAGAATATTAATGAATCTTCTTGGTGTAACTTAAAAGATGAGAAGATGAATGAATGTTGTGAATGAATATTGGGATGGAGATACGACTCCTCATTTGTAGGGCATGAATGTTTGATCAGGTGTGATAGGGTTATTAGGGGATGACTGTATTAGTAAGGTTATTCTAGGAATAAAATATTAATGAGGATATTTTGGTCATTTGACAAGTGAAGAAGAAGTTTCCTCTTTTTTAGTAGTAGTGATAGACACTAGATATCATCTCTTCAAGATTGTATGTCTAATTAATTCCCGAGACTTAATTGATCGTGTGAGTTAGGCCGACGATATGCAATGAAATAAGTTAAGAAGGAACATTTGAAAATAACGTTAGATTAGTTTTAAATATCGCGCAATGTACGGGAGTTTTAAAATTTTGAGTAAACTATTCAATAGGGCTCTTATCTTTTCACTTATTTCAATTCCGTCCCTATTCTTTTTTTGGTTTCAATTTCATCATCAATCTTTCATTTTGTCTCAATTTCTCTTATGTCCTTTTTTTGTTTCAATTTCATCCTCAACTTTCATTTTGTCTCAATTTAGTTCTTCTACTAACTATTTTGAATACAATTGATTATTTTATCTCTCTTTATTGAAAAATAATAAAATGAATGTATAAAATTTTAAAAATATACTATTTTATTATTCTTTGGGGATAAAATAAAGTTTTTTATCCAAGAATAATAATAAAAAACACTTTATTTTTATTTTATCACAGTTTTTTTTAGACTGGAATCATAATTTTAATAGGAAACATAGTTTTTATTTATAAAAAACTCTTCTTTAAATTTTAATTAAAATGTTTAATTTGATGTCTTGGATTCACGATTGATTAGTGTAGCTGGCGCCGATCCACATTATTTAATGAATGTGGGCCTGATCTAACGAATTGACCAATCGTGAATCTAAGACATCAATTTTCCTCCATCTATGTAATATAATTGATAAATAAAAAATTTCGTGTGATGTGGGTTCGTGTCGATGGCACTAATCAATCGTTAAAGTTAACCATTTTTAATTAAAATTAAAAAAAAGAGTTTTTTTATAAATAAAAAAACTGTGTTTACTATTAAACTATTATTCGAGATTATTTTTAAAAAATTAAAAACAACTGGAATAAATTAAAATTAAAAGTTATTTTTTTATTATTATTCTCGAATAAAAAATTATTTTTTATCTCTAAATAATAATAAAATAGTTTATTTTTTCAAATTTTATAACATCAATTTTATTATTTTTCAATAAAGAAGGGTAAGATAGTCAAATTGTATCCAAAATAGTTAACAGGGGGATTAAATTGAGACAAAATGGAAGGTTGAGGATGAAATTGAAATAAAAAAAGGGCAGGGACGAAATTGAAATAAGTGAAAAGGTAAGGGACCTATGGGGTACTTTACTCTAAAAGTTTATATGTAATTTGTTGTTTAATTTTGTTTTATAAAAGTAAATATGTACGCCAATCACAATTATAAATAAATAAAATATGATAATAATGATTTTATCAAAATGGAACTTAAAAAATTGTCGATACCATTTGAAAGAAATTATTTGAGAATATTAAAGTAATAAAAATAAAATCATAATTAAATGAGAAAATGTTCGAAAAGCAAACCAACTAATTCTCGAGTGATAATTGAGTGGGTTCTTATAATTTCTCTCATAAATGCCGAATTCAGTCAAAATTATAGACTTTAAGTTATAATATATTCTCTCATTGTCATTCCTTCTCTAGCTATAAAATAATATCTTAGAAGGTACGCCAGAGAATAGAGGAGATATACCAAGAAAAATGAGAATAATATATATCTCAAAACCAAATTTAAAGTTGTAAGGACAAATTTCCAATCGAGTCAATTTGTATGTAATTGGCATAATTCCGGATAAAATTTTTGAGTCATAAGACAGACTTTGAGTTAATGTTCCCATGAGCCTAGATGAAGACGTAGCGGTCAAGCTTCAAAGAGTGAATATTCTAAGTTGTATTTATCGTGCCAAGTTTGTCTTCACATGTACCGAGGATCTTGCAGGTATGAACGTATGTGTCTTAATTTTTTTTTAATAAGGGTTTTTTGCTTAAAATCATTTGGAATAGAATTTTTTTGGAAATATGATTTTTGAGTTTACTGTAGGCGGAGTTTTAATTTTTTGTTGAGTTCGTTCAAATGACTTCTTCATGTCGTTAGAACGACCTAGTAAGGTCGTTCGAAGTATGCTTAAGTACATCAAACGAAGCTTACTGCATTGGATTTTGTTGTGTCGTTAGAAGCGAGATGAACTCTCATTCGAACGAGATCTCTATGTCATTAGAGCGACAGCTTAATCTCGTTTAAACGACTGTGCCGCCTTAGATTTTCTATAAAAGGATTTTTAGAATCAGTTTTTCAGATGACTTTTGACGAAAACAAAAAGCATACCTGTTTTCAAAAGTTCCAACTCCCAAAGCTTGACCCTTTTATTTATAAGTTCCAAGATACATAAATCATATACTTTGAGATCTTGTTTGGGCACCTAGTTTATTTTTTCCATCATTAGAAGAACTGTTTTCATGCGGTGGACTTCATACGTGATGATTACGGTGAAGAAGCGGTGGATTTCGTGTTTTTAATCATAAAAGGTTGTTGAGCTGCATCGGTGGATATCGAGGTATACGTGGACTCGTGTGTTGTGGACACTTGCATAGGTGGATTCCTGCATTGCAATGCGGAGGAGTGGTTGGAGATTGAAGAGCGTCAAGGCTTGTGGGTGATCGAGTTATTGTGTAAGTATATTGTCTATGCTTTGTAAAACCATAACATAGTGATTGTCTGGGTGGACCATCCGAGATTTTTTCCCTTTATGGTTTCCTCAAACATTGGCGTCTTGGGGTTTGATTTATTTAATTTATTTACTATTACCTAGATGCAGCTTTAAGGTAAAAGGATAAATTTTGGTAAATCGATTTTCACAAGAAAGGTTTAATTGGTGTTAAGTTCAATTAGGAGAATTTCAGTTCAATCATTAAAATTGGAAAAATATAAATGTATTAAACTTGTGTTTGTTTGAACCATCCTAGCATTGTCAAATTGGTATTAGAGCAGGTTGCACTTAGTTATTGTGTAGATTCTTGTTTACTGCTTTTTGAGTGGTTTTTATTCATTCTCGCTTGTTTTTTTTGTCTCTCGATGGATTCTCGTTTGAATTTGAAGTTAGTCAAAAGAATTGAAATTCTTGAAAAATAAAATTCTCTTTTTAAAAATATTTTGGAACTTTTGTAAACTATTCAAAATCAAGGAGATATCGTTCGTGAGAAGTTTGCTGCCTTGGATCATGACTTTAGAATTTGAGTAGTATCCAAAAAGGAGAGTGATGATAGAATCCGATTTTTAGAGAAAAAAAATTAGAGGACGTTAAAAATTCTAGGGTGCGTGTCTGTGCCTTTGAGGATAATGATAAAGTAATTGGTGATTTTAAGGCACGTGAGAAGACTCTTAAGGATAAGTTTTCTTTCATTAAAAGGGAGTGCGATAACCTTCTAGGAATGATTGGACATATGAACAAGGAATCCCTAAAATTGGAAGAGCCAAATTCTTTGCGTAAGTCTAAAATTTTGAAGTTAAAAGATGATTTAAAATACTCGAGTAGTTTTAATAGTGATGGTAATGGCACACATGTTTCTAATTCTTCGAGTGTTAAAGCCAAGATCATTGTTTGTTTTAAAAAGTCAACCAAATCCAAGGACGTTAGAAAAGTTTAACCCATAGGTAAAATTCCTCACGTTTACACAATTCGCATTGTGGTAGGAAAGGTCACCTTAAGCATTTTTGTTATGATCTTGAAAGAGGTCCTAGAAAGTTAAGTATAGTGTCCCATCAATTCCCATAACCCCTCGAGTTGGTATACACATGTTTGGGTTAGGAAATCAGTTTTGGAGACGCTAAATATTAGGTTGGTTGATTCTCACATTCTTGCACATGATGTTTCACATGCTATAACTTATCGTTGATTGCTCGATGATTTTATTTGTCATACTCTAGTTGTGCTTCATGATATATCTTTACTAGTGTTATGATATATGAACTTTTTGTATTATATTTTTCTTTTGTTGAGTCGGGTTTGAAAAATACAAAAATATATTATTTTGATAATTTTTTTTTAAAAATACACAAAGATTTTATGTTAAATAATTTTTTGAAAAATACAAAAAATAATCGATTTTTATGTATTTTAGTTTTATACATTTGGTCTGGCATATTGGTGTGTTTGAATCTAATTCACTCCGCAATTTCCATGTGCCTGGGACATTTGGTTATGACTTTAAATGTTTAGAATGATCTTACCCATATTTATGGAGTTATTTCGAACTTAGTTTGCATTACGGATTCAACTTTGTTTATGCCTCCGGACACACAAGCACGAGCTTATTAGATTTTTACTTGATTAAGTATATTTGATCTTGGTGAGATGTTCTCCCATCAATCTTGTCATTTACATATTTATTTGACTATGGGGGATTTATTCATGTAAGAATCGTTGCCCGTGAAATTTTGTTTAGTATTGAAAAATATGAGTGTATACGAGAAAGGGATTGTGACACCCCGACTAATTAAATACCGGGTAGCTACTCCTTTATTAAATTAATTCAAAATGCCAAGCTGGCTCAGTTAATAGCATCACTGTCGAAAACATTTTATTTTTACTAACCACCTAGTATTTAAAAAGTAAGTGCCAAATTTTAATTAAAGTCCGATTAACATGCAACAAGCGTAATAAAGAATAAATACACCATTCACCATACTGAAGTAAAACTAATAACCATCACATAGTGTAAATAAAGTCTGGAGGAAAACTCCTCACTACAAATCCCACAACTGAAAAGTAAACTGAAAACTGAAACAATACATGCTAAAGTCTGAAAACTGAAATGTAAAAGATGCTCTAAATAGAAATGGGCAACATGCCCTACAACTGATAGATAGTGACTCTGGAATCCAAAAGATAGAAGCGTCTATAAGCAAATCCCTGTAGCTTCCACAAACAGCTACAGCTCGTCACCTGAATGAGAATCCTATGCTTGGTGTCCCTGTGGCTGGGCACCTAAAAAGGTTTTACAAGAAAAAAGATTTGAAAAGCAAACGGGTCAGAGCCCGAATGTGGAGTTATATTTTTAAAAACCTGCAAGTGCTTTAAAAACATTTAAAACATTAAATGCAAAGTACATGTTAGGACGTACACTCACATGATATTCTCACCTCTCGTCTAACTGTGCACTCCTAACGTAAGTACCCATCTATAACGACACAAACCACTATCTAAGTGACATCATCTCTAGCTAGACTATCATAGATCCTACCCTTTTTACTCGGTTCTAATTAACATCATAACGCTCGTAATTAAGTAGGGTTTAACGTAAACTCAGATGCTCAATATGCAATATATATATATATATATATATATATATATATATATATATATATATATATATATCACTATCAGTTAACTCACTATATTTCTCAAAGCAATACCGTATTTATATTCACAACAATAACGTGAAGGTTCCCATTAATTAAGTGTATATTATTCACATCATAAATATACAATACAAGCACCCTGAGAACTAAGCTGCGGTGCACACATACTCTGCTATCCATCCCGGTACATCACGTACATAAGGATCACTTATTCCGAATCTCTCAGGAATAGCTCAGATAACACAAATCACAAATAGTGGAGGCGAACACAGTCACATCACATGGGTCACGCACATACCTACGCTCCCACGATCAGCGGACTTATTAACATCCCAATAAGTCTTTCTCTGACCTATGTTCATCGAGGTACCAGTCTATATCCCCCCCGTAGGCACACAAGGATTAGAGGGTCCTAAGCGAACGCAACCTCCCGTGATAGCAAGTATGGTAGGTATGTCATACACACAATTCATATACCAATACTAAGTAAACACACGTCTTAGTAATACCGTATTCAATCGTAGTACATATTTCACTCTCGTACTAACTATAATTATCACAATTTGTACTATTCCGGTTTGTAATCATACGCGCCATAATTTCTCACGTCGTAGTAGACACTCACGTCTCAACCCAAATCGTCCATGTAATACAACTCTCGTATATAAATTCCTTCTCATAAATACCCAAATGTCCCAAACCTATCACTATATCATCATTGGAAGGTTAACTATATCCTCGAACAAATTTACGGGGCTCCAAAATTCAAAACAGTTCAAAATAGCCCAAACTGTCAGCTCGTTAGAAGTCTCGTTCGAACGAGACTGTTCGAACGAGATCCCTCTGTCAACTCGTTAGAAGTCTCGTTCGAACGAGGCTGTTCGAACGAGATTCCAGTTCGTTCGAACAAACTGTGCCTTCTAACGATATCTCGTTCGAACGAGATATCGAACGAAATCCCTTTTCATTAGCAGCGACTGGTCAACTCATTAGAAGCTCGTTCGAACGAGTTCGTTCGAACGACCTGGGTAGGGGCTTCTAACGAGCTACCAGATTCGTCCCAGATTTTTCCCCATCTCATTTTGAACCATTTTAACACTTCTAATCTCATCCAAAGTTCATCCCAACAACGTTTTATGGTCTCTAAGTGATCCTAAACATATTCAAGTCAACTCCTAACATGTTTTCAAGGATTAAATCTCTTCAACATCAATCAACATATGAATTTCTACACTTTTCCCCAATTATCTCAAGAACATGAACCCTAACATTTTGAATCGTGAATTAACCCAACAAAATCCGTTTTAATTTCTTTTCAATCATGTATATCATCAGTAAGAACATCTACCTATCATTCTACATGCAATCCTTCTCAAATTTCTCAAGTTTTATGATCTAAACTACATGGGTTTTCATTATCTTTCAAGAACAATTGATATTCTCCAATTTCTAACATGGAAAAGACATTCTCTGAAATTAAATGGAATAAAGTCACTTGCCTTGATTCGATTTCTGACTTTGGTGTAGGTTTGATGATGTTTTTCTGCAGAATTTCCTCTCTCCAAGCTCCTTCTCCAATGGTGGCTTAAGGTGGCTAGGGTTTGTTTTGGGGAAAGTTGTAAACCTAAAGATAACCTCCGTAGCTTAATGGTTTAATATGGGATGGTTAGTGGGCTTAGTGGGTTTAATCCACATCAGATTTACATCTCTAATTTTCGTCACTTTTAATTCCTAAAAATGTAAAATTACCAAAATACCCTTTAAGTTGCCGGTATGGCCTAAAAATACCCCGGGACCCAAACTATACCCCCGGCTAGTGTTTTATGACTATCTCGATCCTTCCGGACGCGTTGGCGCACTCAAAACGACCATACGGATTATAGATTTTAAATTCACTTTTATTATCAAAATATTACACCGTGACGCGGCGGTCCCACGCGCCTCAATAAAATTTCCAAATTGCCGTATATAAATCTCACGACAAATTATAATACCAAATACATATATCAAAACATGTATGCACATAATCAAATACCAACTCGCATCTCGTTAGTATTTATAACCCGGATTAATTTCCAATTAATACGCATTTAATTAATTAATCCCAAAAATAAATATAGTCAAAAGTACGGGGTATTACATACTTCCCCCCTAATAACTGAATTTCGTCCCGAAATTCGAAACTAGAAAGTACCTGCTAAAAATAACTCTGGATAACGTCCGCGCATCTCATCTTCGCGCTCCCATGTGGATTCCTCGACATTGTGATGTCGCCACTGAACACGCACTAACGGAACTATCTTTGACCGCAGTTTCCTCTCGCTTCGGTCCAAAATAGCAATCGGCCCCTCCTCGTAGGAGCTATTCGGCTGGAGGTCGATGTCCTCCACAGCAATGTGAGAATGGGCCAAATTATCTCTAAGGTATTTCCTCAGCGAGGAAATATGGAACACGTCGTGAATCCGATGCAAGTGCTCCGGTAGTCCAAGTCTATACGCAACCGGTCCGATCCGCTCAATGATAGGAAACGGCCCCACATACCTTGGTGCCAACTTCCCCTTCTTCCCGAAATGCATAATCCCCTTCATCGGAGATACCCTAAGCAAAACCTGGTCCCCCACTTGGAACTCTCTAAAAAATCTCTTCGCATCAGCATAACTCTTCTGCCTGTCTTGAGCTACCCGAATGCGACTCCGAATCAACTCAATCCTTGCTGAAGTATCCTGAATCACTTCCGGTCCAAGCAGTTTGTTGTCCCCTACCTCTAACCAACATGCTGGGGAACGACAAGGCCTACCGTACAATGCCTCAAACGGAGCCATGCCAATAGTGAACTGATAGGAGTTGTTGTAAGCAAACTCCACCAGTGGAAGGTACTGCTCCCATCCACCCCCGAAGTCAATAATGCACATGCGCAGCATGTCCTCCAACATCTGATTGGTGCGCTCTGTCTGCCCATCGGTCTGCGGATGATAAGCCGTACTCAACCGCAATTCCGTTCCCATGGCCTCCTGGAAACTCTCCCAAAACCTCGAAACAAATATCTTGTCTCTGTCAGACACGATATTTAGGGGCACACCGTGAAGTCTCACAATCTCTGAAATGAAGAGCTGGGCATACTGTCCCGTGGTGTAGTCAGTCCTTACGGGTAAGAAGTGAGCGACCTTGGACAACCTGTCCACAATTACCCAAACGGAGTCGTGACCCCTCTGCGACGTAGGTAACCCCGTGATAAAGTCCATGGATATGCTCTCCCACATCCACATCGGGACCTCCAATGGCTATAGCAATCCTGCCGGTCTCTGATGATCCACTTTAACAAGCTGACAAGTGGCGCATTTCGAGACAAACTCAGCGATATCTCTCTTCATACCGCTCCACCAATACTGCCGTCTCATGTCTTGGTACATTTTGTCCCCTCCGGGATGTACCGCGAATCGTGAGCCGTGCGACTCTGCCATCACATCGTGCCGCAATTCCTCCCCTTCCGGAACTACCAATCTCCCATTGAAGCGTAATCCCCCGTCTGAGCTAACGGTATAGGACTCGGCTCCCTCTGCAAGTAATCGAACTATCTGCTCCTGACAGAACGAGTCATCGGCCTATGCCCATACTACCTTCGTGACAATCTGCGGTGTAACAGTCATCACAGACATGAAAGATCGGGCCACTGCATCCTGGTGTCCCAATTCCTTCCACTTAGCCTTCCACACCTCTGCCACCTCATCTGCTGGCCTGCGGCTCAACGCGTCTGCTACCACGTTAGCCTTACCCGGGTGGTACTGGATATCGAACTGGTAGTCTTTCACAAACTCAAGCCACCTACGCTGCCGCATATTCAATTCCTTCTACGTGAATAGGTACTGTAGGGACTTGTGGTCCGTGAACAGTTGGAACTTCTCCCCCAAAAGATAGTGTCTCCAAATCCGTAGGGCAAATACCACTGCCGCCAACTCCAAATCATGCGTGGGGTAATTCTTCTCATGAGGCTTAAGCTTACGGGAAGCATAAGCTATGGCCTGTCTCTCCTGCTGCAATACACCTCCAAGTCCTTGCAAAGACGCGTCGGTGTAAAACAAATACTCAACTCCCGGTCTCGGCAATGCTAACACAGGTGCTGAGGTCAATTTGTCCTTCAATTCATCGAATGCCAACTGACAGGTATCACTCCAGATGTATGGCACACCCTTACGAGTAAGATGTGTCAAAGGACCTGCTATCTCCGAGAAACCCCGAATAAACCTCCTATAGTATCCTGCCAAGCCCAAGAAACTACGAATCTCAGTCGGTGTCGTGGGCTGTCCCCACTCCCTCACCGCTGATACCTTCCCCGGATCAACAGATATTCCCCTGTCGGAAATGATATGCCCCAAAAACTGGACTTCCTTCAGCCAAAACCCGCACTTCTCATATTTTGCATACAACTCGTTCTGACGGAGTGTCTGCAAAACCTGCCTTAAATGCTCGGCGTGCTCCTCCTCTGTCTGAGAGTAAACCAGAATGTCATCAATGAAGACAATGACAAACTGATCTAGGAAATCCCTGAACACTCTGTTCATCAAGTCCATAAACACTGCTGGAGCGTTGGTCAAGCCGAAAGGCATAACCCGAAACTCGTAAGAACCATATCTCGACAAGAACGCGGTCTTCGAGACATCCTCCTCCCTGATACGCAACTGATGGTATCCCGATCTCAAGTCAATCTTCGAGAAGAAAGAAGCTCCTCTCAACTGGTCGAATAAGTCATCGATTCAAGGCAACGGATACTTATTCCGTATCGTGACCTTATTCAACTCTCGGTAGTCCACACACAATCTCAGTGAACCGTCCCTCTTCTTCACAAACAAAACTGGAGCGCCCCAAGGTGAGGTACTCCTGCGAATAAATCCCTGACCTAGCAGCTGCTCTATCTGATCCCGTAACTCTCGCATCTCAGCTGGAGCCATACGGTACGGTGCACGTGCTATAGGTCTCGTTCCCGGTAGCAAATCTATAACAAAGTCTATCTCTCGACTGGGTGGTAAGCCTGGTATCTCCTGAAACACATCCGAATACTCCCTGACAACCGGGATCGAATCTAAAGGAATCACAACCTCCTTAGAGGTATCCTCCTCTATGTAATACAGATGAGCGGTCGATCCTCCCTCTGGGCGAGGCATCGCCACTATAAACATCTCTTACCCCGGAATGGCAAAAATAATGCTCCCGCTGAAGCAATCAATCATGGCCCTATATGCTACGAGCCAATCCATACCGATGATCACATCGTGAACGTGCATGTCTAATACTAACATGTCCGCAGGTAATACCAAACCACCAATCTCTACTCCCACTCCCCGGCATATAAAGAAAATAAGTGACCCACTCCCCAATGGTGAGTCGACACACGTCACTATGCTTTCTGCCGTAGCTAACAATCCTAAAGCTTTCGCGAAGTGTGTAGCTATAAAACAGTGTGTAGCACCCGTATCAAATAACACCCGACCCATAGTGCCATGGATAGGAAATGTACCCTCGATCGCGGGCGGCGCCTGTGGAACTGCAGCCTGGTGGACGTTGTAGACACGTCCATACTGTAGCTGTCCCTGCTGAGCTGGGACTGCTGGAATAGGTGGCAGTGCTTCCATCTGTGGCGGTGCAGGAAGAGCGGAGGGAAACATAGGCCTCTGTGGCTCCTGGCGAGCACCCTGCTGCTGCTGCTGTGGGGCCCTGCCCCTATCAGGACAATCCTGCTTCTTATGGCCAGTCTTGCCACAAACAAAGCACTTCCCTGGGAAGTTCCCTCCCCTCTGCCCCTGCTGTCCCCGGCCCTGGTGGCCGTTACCGTTCCTCCCTTGGTCCTGCTGGCCCTGGTGAAACTGTTGCCCATTTTGTCCCTGTTGGCCCTGATGGCCGTTTGGACCCTGATGGCCCTGACGGAAACCTCCCTGTCCCTGCCTGTAGTTCCCTGACCGGAACCTCTTATTATCCACCTGCTGGGAGCCCTGCTCATTCTGTCTCTGCCCCTGACCCGATTGTGCCCCGCTGGCACCATGTCCTCCGGTCCTGCCCTGATGGCTAGACTCTCCCGACCGCTTGCCCTCGGCCATATGAAAACGGTGGTCCTGGCAGTGCAACAATGCAGCGTTAACCACATTAGAATACGTGGCCAACGATAGGTTCCCTAGCAGATGCTGACGGATCCTCCAATTCAACCCGTCGGTGAACTTCTCAATCTTCTTCTTCTCTGTTGGTATCTCGTTTGGAACGATGTTCAACAGATTCGTGAACTCGGCCTCATACTCGGCCACTGTCTTGCCCTCCTGCTTCAAACTCATCAATCTCCTCCTCATTTCCGTATGAACAGCGGACGGAAAGTACTTGCGGTCGAACCGCACCCAGAACTCCTGAATCGTGAGAGTATCCCTCTCCTCCGCGGTGGTAATAGACTTCCACCACTGCAATGCAGATCCAACTAGCTTGAAAGTAGCTAGCACCTGTTTTTGAACATCAGTGCACTCATGCATCCTCAAATGCCTCTGTATATCCTTCCTCCATTGGCTCGAGACTACCATATCTGAGCTACCTGCAAACTCTGGCGGATGCGCTTTCTGAAAAGCATCACGTACACGCTCCCAAGTAGACGGGAATGCATTAGCCTGTGCTGGCGCGGCAACCGACGCCTGAGGCGGTGCCTGCTGAATCACGGCAATCGCGGCATTTATCGCTTGGGCTACTATAGCTGCAACCTCAGCGGCGTTCATCATGCCCTGAACTGGAGCGGGCTGGGGTTCGGGCGTTGCATCCCTGGGAACTCGTCGTGCACGTCATGGAGGCATCTGAAATAAGAACAAAGTTTATAAGTTCGCTGTTTATAAACTTAAAATAGCTGAAGAACGAAGCATACACAAAAAGAGTACAACTATCCTAAAATATAGGGCTCTATATCAAAGAAACGTAGCGGAAACATAATAGCCGTACAGATCCTAAAGGACACTAGAACCTGATGCTCTGATACCACCTGTGACACCCCGACTAATTAAATACCGGGTAGCTACTCCTTTATTAAATTAATTCAAAATGCCAAGCTGGCTCAGTTAATAACATCACTGTCGAAAACATTTTATTTTTACTAACCACGTAGTATTTAAAAAGTAAGTGCCAAATTTTAATTAAAGTCCGATTAACATGCAACAAGCGTAATAAAGAATAAATACACCATTCACCATACTGAAGTAAAACTAATAACCATCACATAGTGTAAATAAAGTCTGGAGGAAAACTCCTCACTACAAATCCCACAACTGAAAAGTAAACTGAAAACTGAAACAATACATGCTAAAGTCTGAAAACTGAAATATAAAAGATGCTCTAAATAGAAATGGGCAACATGCCCTAAAACTGATAGATAGTGACTCTGGAATCCAAAAGATAGAAGCGTCTATAAGCAAATCCATGTAGCTTCCACAAACAGCTACAGCTCGTCACCTGAATGAGAATCCTATGCTTGGTGTCCCTGTGGCTGGGCACCTAAAAAGTTTTTACAAGAAAAAAGATTTGAAAAGCAAACGGGTCAGAGCCCGAATGTGGAGTTATATTTTTAAAAACCTGCAAGTGCTTTAAAAACATTTAAAACATTAAATGCAAAGTACATGTTAGGACGTACACTCACATGATATTCTCACCTCTCGTCTAACTGTGCACTCCTAACGTAAGTACCCATCTATAACGACACAAACCACTAGCTAAGTGACATCATCTCTAGCTAGACTATCATAGATCCTACCCTTTTTACTCGGTTCTAATTAACATCATAACGCTCGTAATTAAGTAGGGTTTAACGTAAACTCAGATGCTCAATATGCAATATATATATATATATATATATATATATATATATATATATATATATATATATATATATATATAACTATCAGTTAACTCACTATATTTCTCGAAGCAATACCGTATTTATATTCACAACAATAACGTGAAGGTTCCCATTAATTAAGTGTATATTATTCACATCATAAATATACAATACAAGCACCCCGAGAACTAAGCCGCGGTGCACACATACTCTGCTATCCATCCCGGTACATCACGTACATAAGGATCACTTATTCCGAATCTCTCAGGAATAGCTCAGATAACACAAATCACAAATAGTGGAGGCGAACACAGTCACATCACATGGGTCACGCACATACCTACGCTCCCACGATCAGCGGACTTATTAACATCCCAATAAGTCTTTCTCTGACCTATGTTCATCGAGGTACCAGTCTATATCCCCCCCGTAGGCACACAAGGATTAGAGGGTCCTAAGCGAACGCAACCTCCCGTGATAGCAAGTATGGTAGGTATGTCATACACACAATTCATATACCAATACTAAGTAAACACACGTCTTAGTAATACCGTATTCAATCGTAGTACATATTTCACTCTCGTACTAACTATAATTATCACAATTTGTACTATTCCGGTTTGTAATCATACGCGCCATAATTTCTCACGTCGTAGTAGACACTCACGTCTCAACCCAAATCGTCCATGTAATACAACTCTCGTATATAAATTCCTTCTCATAAATACCCAAATGTCCCAAACCTATCACTATATCATCATTGGAAGGTTAACTATATCCTCGAACAAGTTTACGGGGCTCCAAAATTCAAAACAGTTCAAAATAGCCCAAACTGTCAGCTCGTTAGAAGTCTCGTTCGAACGAGACTGTTCGAACGAGATCCCTCTGTCAACTCGTTAGAAGTCTCGTTCGAACGAGGCTGTTCGAACGAGATTCCAGTTCGTTCGAACAAACTGTGCCTTCTAACGATATCTCGTTCGAACGAGATATCGAATGAAATCCCTTTTCGTTAACAGCGACTGGTCAACTCATTAGAAGCTCGTTCGAACGAGTTCGTTCGAACGACCTGGGTAGGGGCTTCTAACGAGCTACCAGATTCGTCCCAGATTTTTCCCCATCTCGTTTTTAACCATTTTAACACTTCTAATCTCATCCAAAGTTCATCCCAACAACGTTTTATGGTCTCTAAGTGATCCTAAACATATTCAAGTCAACTCCTA
Source organism: Sambucus nigra (assembly GCA_949130495.1). Lineage (NCBI taxonomy): Eukaryota > Viridiplantae > Streptophyta > Magnoliopsida > Dipsacales > Adoxaceae > Sambucus > Sambucus nigra. The sequence continues at coordinate 148,536,430 of OX422207.1, forward strand.
ACATGTTTTCAAGGATTAAATCTCTTCAACATCAATCAACATATGAATTTCTACACTTTTCCCCAATTATCTTAAGAACATGAACCCTAACATTTTGAATCGTGAATTAACCCAACAAAATCCGTTTTAATTTCTTTTCAATCATGTATATCATCAGTAAGAACATCTACCTATCATTCTACATGCAATCCTTCTCAAATTTCTCAAGTTCTATGATCTAAACTACATGGGTTTTCATTATCTTTCAAGAACAATTGATATTCTCCAATTTCTAACATGGAAAAGACATTCTCTGAAATTAAATGGAATAAAGTCACTTGCTTTGATTCAATTTCTGACTTTGGTGTAGGTTTGATGATGTTTTTCTGCAGAATTTCCTCTCTCCAAGCTCCTTCTCCAATGGTGGCTTAAGGTGGCTAGGGTTTGTTTTGGGGAAAGTTGTAAACCTAAAGATAACCTCCGTAGCTTAATGGTTTAATATGGGATGGTTAGTGGGCTTAGTGGGTTTAATCCACATCAGATTTACATCTCTAATTTTCGTCACTTTTAATTCCTAAAAATGTAAAATTACCAAAATACCCTTTAAGTTGCCGGTATGGCCTAAAAATACCCCGGGACCCAAACTATACCCCCGGCTAGTGTTTTCTGACTATCTAGATCCTTCCGGACGCGTTGGCGCACTCAAAACGACCATACGGATTATAGATTTTAAATTCACTTTTATTATCAAAATATTACACCGTGACGCGGCGGTCCCACGCGTCTCAATCAAATTTCCAAATTGCCGTATATAAATCTCACGAAAAATTATAATACCAAATACATATATCAAAACATGTATGCACATAATCAAATACCAACTCGCATCTCGTTAGTATTTATAACCCGGATTAATTTCCAATTAATACGCATTTAATTAATTAATCCCAAAAATAAATATAGTCAAAAGTACGGGGTATTACAGGGATGAGAGAGACTGGTTGACTCGTCTTGAAAGTCATCGGTTGAAAAGAGCCCCCAAAAAATTAAGGCAATAAGCAAAGGCAAATATGCCAAAAAAAGGGCTAAATAGTTTAGTTTGTTTGATCTTGCAAAAAGAATCACTTCAAAAGAAAAGAATAGGATAGAATGAAAATATAATCATGTTTATCTTTTGAGGATGTTTAGTTGAAGATCAACAGGGTTGCACAATGATGCCTAGTTATACTCATTTTTTCATAACGCTATTGATTTGTAAAATCATCAATATTCTAGGCTTATGTGCATTGTACTTGTTTTTTCATTAAGTTCTATTTTATTTGTCAATTGAGGCTAAATCTTAGTTTGGTAAAGTTTTGAGGTCAATTAGAACTTCTTGAACATATTTGAGTGTTTTGGTTATAATTCGTTTGTATCTATTTCATCCTCGTTCATCCCACCCCACATATTTGGACACATTGATAGTGCATAAAGCTTATGTGTTTTGTGTCATGTTTTGTGGCCATACCTATATATATACATGATGGATTTTATTTGATATATTTTGCATATATTATATATGGTATTGTATTTTGAGTCTTTGCAGTTTACATTTAGTCCATATTTATCACTTGCTTGATTTTTTTTAATTATATGTCTTTATTTGATATATTTCATGCTTGCTACACTTTACACCATTGTATGATTTATTCCCATATACCTTTGATTAGCATTGGTATCTTATGATCATACACTTAGGGGGAAATTCGGTTTTGAGGAGTAATTAATTATGCTATCTTGCTTTGTCTATTCCTGAATAAAAAAGGGGAGAAATGTTATCTTTTCTTTATTTGATTATGATATCTTTATCTTAGGGGGAGACGTCTTACCTAGGTTAAGATTGTTTTAGACATTCTTAGATGTTTATTCATTTGCAGATTTATACTTATTATATTCTCTTTGCATTTCAAGGTGTGTTTAAGTGTGCAGGATTACAGGTTGAATTTATTCCGTGATAAAGTTTTCAAGCAAAGCAAAGATACTCATGTTTATGTGTCTGTCGAGCGTCTGTACTTTTTACTTTTTGGGGTTGGGGAATGAGCCTTTTTAGAGAGCTTGATGGCCTATAGGAGTTTTTTTTTGTCGTGGAATAGCCAAAGGGGGCGATTTGTAAGGACAAATTTTTAATCGAGTTAGTCTGTATGTAATGACAAAACGTTTGAGTCATAGGATAGACTTTGAGTTAATGATCCCATGAGCCTATGACGTTGTTTGATGAAGACGTAGTAGCCAAGATTTAAAGAGTTAAAATTCCAATCCATGTTTACCTTTCCAAGTTTGTCTTCACATATGCTGAGGATCTCGTAGGTATGAACATATATAGTTTATGAGTCCATGAAATTTTATAATAAGGGTGTTTGGTTTAAAATCGTTTGGAACTGAATTTTTTCAAATATATGTTTTATGAGTTTACTGTAGGCGAAGTTTTAATTTTCCGTTGAGTTCGTTCAAACGACTTCTTCATGTCATTAGAACTTCTTTGTAAGGTCATTCTAAGTATGTTTTCAAACGTATATCAAACGAATCTTACTGTATTGGTTTTTGTTGTGTCGTTAGAAGTGATATGAACTTTCGTTCGAACGAGATCTCTATCTTGTTAGAACAACAACCTAATCTCATTTTAATGACTGCGTCGCCCTAGATTTTCTATAAAAGGATTTTTAGACTCAATTTTTCATATGACTTTTGAAGAAAACAAAAGGCAGACCTGTTTTCAAAAGTTTCAACTCCCAAAGTTTCACCTGTTTGTTTACAAGATCCAAGATTCATAAATCATATACTTTAAGATCTTGTTTGAGAACCTAGTTTGTTTGTTCCATAATTAGAAGAACTATTTTCATGCGGTGGACTCCTCACGTGCTGATTACAGTAAAGAAGCGGTGGATTCCATGTTCAAAATCGTAGATGGTTGATGAGCTGCATCGGTAGATATCGAGGCATACGTAGACTCGTGTGTTGTGGACACTTGCATAGGTGGATTACTAGGTTGCACTATGGAGGAGTGGTTGAAGATAGAAGATCTTCAAGGTTTGTGGGGGATTGAGTCATTGTGTAAGTCTATTATCTATGCTTTGTAAAACCATATCATAGTGATTGTCTGGCTGGGTCATTCGAGGGTTTTTCCCTTTGTGGTTTCCTCGTACATTGGCTTTTTGTGGTTAGATTTATTTAATTTATCTGCTATAACCTAGATGCATATTTAGGGTAAAAAAATAAAATTTGATTAATCGATTTTCACAAGAAAGGTTTAATTGGTGCAAAGTTTAATTGGGAGAATTTCGGTTCAATCATTAAAATTGAAAAAAACATAAAATTATTGAACTTGTGTTTATTTGAATTATCCTAGAATTCTCAAAGGTTCATTGTCAGATTAAGGTATGAAATAACTTTTTTCAGAAAAAGAATTGTCAATACCTGGATAAGGTTTTGGAACATTAATCAATTATCCAATTAGTTTAACACTATCAAGAGAGTGTACATTACATTTATAACTGCAAGGTAATCCAATTAGTTTTACAATAAAAGATATTTTTATAGTAGGGAAAAAATAAAATCTTTACAATTTTATTTAATGTTTTCCTTTTAAAGTTTACCTCATAACCCATTTTACATAAGATAAAAAATAAAGAAAAATTTCTTCACCACTTCATCTCTGTTTACCCTTCAATCATTCACTTGCAAAAAATAGAAGCAAAAATTTGTTAATAAAAAACTAAATATGATGTCAAAACATACAAGTGGATTAAGTATACAAAAAAGCTATTTAATTTCTTACATTTAAAGTTTTCAATTTCAACGTTTACACTTTCATATAAAAATCAATTTTTAAGAAATAACAAAAAAATCAATTCAAAATGATTTTTTAATGGATTCCTTGAAATGTTTAAAAATCATAACACACACACACACACACACACACACACACACACACACACACACACACACACACACACACACACACACACACATATATATATATATATATATATATATATATATATATATATATATATAAAGTCTCGAGTAAGAACTCCTTATGGTGCAGACCCCGGTATATACCATTTTTTTAAATAGTATAAAAATGATTTTTTATATGAAAGAAACCTAATGGATATGATCTCCACGGTAAGAAGATCATCTCTAATTTTTTTACAATACAAAATTCAATAAAAAAATTGTTGAGATGAGGTGATATATCAAAAAATGGTATAAATATGCATTTTCGACCATTGAAATTTTGTGTCTGCACCAGCCACTTGATTGATGAATTTTTTGATGAAACTTCATGTATATGATCTTCTCACTATCGATATCATATTCATAAAGTTTCATAAAAAAATTCAGTCAAAAAGTCGGTGAGACGATCTTCAAAATTTCAACGGTCCAAAATGCATGTTTATACCATTTTTTATATATCACCTCATCTCAACATTTTTATTGAATTTTTGATTAAAAAATGGAGATGATCTTCTCACTACGAAGATCATATCCATGAAGTCTCATAAAAAAATTATTTTTTTTATTATTTAAAAAAAAGATATATATCGGAGTCTGCACCATAAGAAGTCTTTACAGGAGGGGGCCTCTCTCTCTCTCTCTCTCTCTCACACACACACACACACACACACACACACACACACACACAGAGATTGTGAAAAAAGATAACCTAAAATCTTCTGGATAAAAAATAAAATGCACAAATGGATAAAAATACCCATTGTGATTTTTTTAATTGCGATAAATAAATAAATAAAAAGAGAAAAAGTAGGAAAAAAAATCGTAACAAATTTATAAAGAAAGTCAAGAGTTACGATACTTTAAAATGCCAACATTAAATGTAGGATATGTGGTGCAATAACATTTGGAGACACCATTTTTATATTATAATACTAGTTTTAAACTCTGCGCGATGTGCAACGGCGTTTTAATTTTATTTGTAAAGCATATGCGACATATATATTATTATTCTTACATTTAAACTAATATTAATATGAAAGGAAGAAAATGAGTAAATGTTTGGCACACAGGAACATGACTCTATTTTAGAATTACAAATTAACTATACAGTTATACATTTTGAGTAAAGATGATTCTTCTATGAATTGTATACACTAAACACCGAGAAACTTTTTTTATTTAAGACATAATTATGTTTTTATCTCCAATTGCACATTATATAAGTACTAATAATATATAGAGAGAAAAAGGAGACTCCTTCATTAAGCATATATAATTATGACAATTATTATCACACACACACACACACACACACACACACACACACACACATATATATATATATATATATATATAGAGAGAGAGAGAGAGAGACACTTAACCAACTTTAAATAAATTATACTTTAATCTCTATTTTTTAGAAATAAAGCATAAAGGATATAATTTATATGAAATGGAACGTGTAAATGTGTCAAAATAAAAATATCAAACATATATCAAAGTACAACCCAAAAAGGAATATTGTATTTTTTATTTAAAAGACAATCTTATGAAACATGGAAGCATATCTCACTTCCTTTAAAACAGGGCAGCATATACTATGCTTCTCACTAACTAAACCCATATTTTGGTATGAATTTGTAACAACCCTCGATTCTGGGAGGCTCATTTTATACTAATTTTACCGCATAAGGTAATTATATAAAATGTGGGGACTGGAGTAAATATTAATTTAATGAATTGAAAGTTAATATTTACTAGATTGATGCATATTTACTGTATGTGAAAGTAAATAACATCAGGTTGCATGTCAGTAGTGTCATGTATTTTAAATGGACTTTTAGTTTAAATGATTTTGGAACTCGAAATAATTTATAAAATTTCCGGATGCCAGTTTAGAGGGTGTAGTTAGTCTTGGAAGGTGCGAGACAGTCAAAATAAGTGCCATATTGTATTTTTGTGTTTCGGGCACTTTTACCTGGTTTTAGCTTATATGCGTATTTGCGAGTCATTTTAATGTGGTATTAACCATTTAAGTTGGGAGTTTTAACCTAAGCCACGATTTTAGTCTTCTAAATCCCTTATTTTTCCCCATTTTATGTCTTGAACATAGAGAGAGACAAAGAGAGAAAGAAGAAGAAGAGAAATAGAGAAATGAGAGAGAGATTGAAGATGGAGGATTTGGGATTGCTTCTTCTCCAAATAAATCTGAGATATCAACCCTAAGGCAAGTTTTCTACTTGCTAATATGTGATTTAAGATGCATAAATTGTATGATAGTTGTGTATTTACATTTATGGTTTAAATGTGGAAATTAGGGGAATTAAGCCCTAATCTTAGTTTTGATGATGAACTTTTGGGTTATAGTTGTTATTAACCATGTGGGGTGTTTTGGGGTAGATTATTGTTGTTGGTTGTGTGTAAGATGGAAGAGATTTGGGGTTTAGATAATTTAGGGTTCATAACCCTTCGTAGCCATTTTTGGCAAAATCGCAGGACCGAATCGATTCGGCCCTTGGGCGAATCGATTCGGTAAGGGGTAGCTTCCAGGTCTACATAACCCGAATCGATTCGGGTTAAGGCCGAATCGATTCGGCCAATTGCAGAATGTTGGTTTAGTAGTCCGAACCGATTCGCTTTTGGGGCGAATCGATTCGTTTTCCTGCTGTTTTTGAGTTAATTTTATAACTCAATTTCAATTCTTTTCTTTAAATCTAAGGCCTAGGAATCTTCTTGAATGAAGTAAAGTCAAAGTCCTAGAGTGTGAGATGAGTTAGTTGTGTGCCCTACATTAGGAATGGGTTATGTGGGGACTTTTTCGGGGTTATGCCTATTGAAGTTAGGGCACTTTTCCTTCTAGTTGATTTGTATATAAACTAGGAGATGTAGTGTCATGTGCGGGAGACTTTAGAAGCTTAATTAAGCTATACTAGTTTTGATGGTTTATATTACCACCCCAAAAGAATGTTGGGAGATTTTAAAAGTTCGATTGAGCTATGTTAACCTTGGTGGTTCATAATAACGCCATAAAGGTGAGTTTGGAGAATAAATTGAAGGTTATTTCATTCCTTCGAAGGATGATAACCTTGGGGTTTTAAAATAACATCCAAAAATGCTTGGGAGATGATGAAGAGTTTATTTACTCCTTTGAGGTTGTAGTGTTGATATAAACTATCGTATGACTCTGGATAGTAAGTTAGATTATTTACAAAGTAAATGGTAAGGGTTTAGGATAAAATGAATCATATAAATGGAAATGGTATTGAGATTAGTATATGATAATTTACTTAATCATGAAACCGGTAAATAATGATTTACTTGATTTTGTTATGATAAATAAAATGGCTTAAACACACCTCTCTAAATGACATCATAAGGGAAGTCCGCACGTGAGGTGAAGCCCCCTGGCTAATGATTGCAGGGTGGATATAGTCCTAGGCCATGGGAGCGCTTATTGTTGTATATTTTTCTGCGATGGGTAGGAGATTTCGGGTGTGGTCTTGACTACCCCGCAGGCTCATGGCCGCTTCCCGACGTCTTGCGATATAGGTGCCCAGGTTGTCTAATGATAGGCCCTGGAAGATGATGGTCATTTAGGGGCGCGCACAGTGGGGAAACCCGGACGGGCGGTCTTAGAATTCGTTATATGTATATAATTATAACAGTTCATAATCAAGTGGGACTTGATGTATTTGATATGCCATAAGAGCATGATGGAATGCCACAAAGAGCATTTGAAAATGATTATTTTCCTGATAAGGAAAGGATTTTTACAAAAGGTAAAATTGAGATAAAATTTCCTTAAAGAGCAAAAGATTGTGATTATATATATGTACTTCCTGCTAAGGAAAAGATATATGAAATAATTGGCACATTTGGTGAAGTTTTTAGTTTAATGCTTCTTATTTTTGTTCCTGCTTAACTTATGTTTTAAATTGTATAGGTTGCTTCTTATTTCTCTTTCTTCACGATTTATCATACATAACTGTCATACTCTTTATTCTTCTGGTAATCATATAGAACCGGGCCCTGACCTGGTTACATTTCTTGTTGCATATTCATCTTGTCTCTGCTCAGGTACTCCGCCGCAAGGATTCCTGATTTGAATTCCTATTCCGATGTTTTCGACGAGCCGTGATGCATTGCGGGTATTACGGGATACATTTGGTATAGACGTTTTCATTTTTATTCTAGTTAAGATCAAGTCTTTTATTCGGGCGAGAGGCCCAAGCTTTTGTAAATGTCTAATGAAATGTAATAAGTAACTTATTGTACTTGTGTATTATTGGTGTATCAGTTTAGTGACCGGTTACCTATTCAGTCTTTTTATCGTATTCTTGTTGTATTATTTATATATGTCTTGGGGTTTCCCTTATCTTTCAGGAATTGGGTTGTTTGTTTTCATTTATTTACTTTCAAATCAAAATTTTTGTCAACCCGTTTTCTGAAATATTGGGTGGTTATCCTGGATACTCTATATTTTTGTTATGATGCTGAGAATGATTCCATCCATGATTCCGTTATATTGGAGTATTGGGCTGGCCACCCCTTATTTTGGTGAGCGGGTTATCACAGAATTATGTATATAAAATTTCAATCAAAGTTATTCCAAAAAAATAACACTATCACAGTCCTCACACAAAACACTCTGAATAAAATTAAAATTTAATCTATAGCTCTATGTATTTTTTTTAAATTTAATATATTTTATTATATCTTTTCACCACCCGTGATGAGGCTTAAACTTTTTATTTAAAACATGTCGTTGGGTGTTTACGCCCTATATAAAAAGATACCACGACTTGGTACACTATAAATGGACGTGTAGCAGTAAGTAGGGATTGAATACACAAGGCACGGTATTTAGAATTAAATTTGTTTAACACTTAGAAAAGGAAAAATGTGTAAAAGATGATATGGGTTGAAAAGGAAAAAATGGAAAAGTTAACTACACTAATTAAAACTAAACAAAGATTAAGAAAATGATATTAGGATCACATACCCACCATGGGCTAAACAACAAATATTGAGGATTTCGGTTTAAAAATATTTAACCGAGCATATTCAATTGATTATAAACATCAAATGTGAAGAAAATTAATCCAACAATGAAAGATTAAGCTTTCGCTCAAATATGGTCACAAATGGATTAATTTCGAAACATCGTTATAAACACTAACGTTGTGTGACAAAGAAATTTATACGCCTAATATTCCAACTTTCATACACAAGGTTCCAATTAAATGAATTTCTACTCAAAACTTAGATTTCAAAGCTCAATACCCATTAATGGTGGACTTGTGACCCCAACCCTTAAACTAGTTACTACACATGATTAAAACAATAAATTAAAGAAGGGAGATAACTAATTAACCAAAACAAACAATAAATAATTGAAAATAACTATCTAGCAAAGAAAAAAAACAAGGAAATACAAGTATATTATTGAAGAAGAAGAAGAATAGGGATAGATTACTTACAAAATGGATATAAACCCTAAGAGAGGGGGAGGAGGGAAAACTCCCAAAACCCCTAAAATCTGATCTAATAATATCTAAAATGAAGTCCCCAACTTAATAGAATGTTTTTTTTCATAAATACCCAACCAAAAAAACCACCCAAAAATAAAAATTTGTGGACTTTAACAGGTCCCGAATTGATTTGCTAAAATGGCCAAATCGATTCGCCCCTGACACCTCTAAATCTTCGTTTTAGATCAATATACGAAAAATATCGTAACTTCTTCGTTATAGATTGGAATTACGCTCGATTAGAAGCTACACGAAGCTAAATACGAGGTCTACAACTTCCATGAAGAAATTGGGCCAAAAATTCAAATGATTGAATGACCAAAATGCCCTTGAATATGCCATTGAATGTGCACTTCATGACGGAACTTTCTCGAAATGTAACCAAACTTCACGCTAAGAACTTTAATACCTACAAATGATCAATTATACCTCTCAAAGTATATAAACATATATAAAAGAGGTTTTCGGGTTAAGAAGCATAAATATAGGATTAAAGTACCCGAAGGGGGCTAAAATGCGTAAGTAAAAAGGGTAAATAAATGCTATATTCAAGATGAATCACGTCCCCTAACTTACACATTGTTAGTCCCCAGCAATGAAATGCAAAGAAACAAGACTACAAGTAAACCACAAGAGAAGAGATATGTACAAAGGATATAAATGACATTTTTGCGGACGAACGATTGTATTTAGCATATGCAATAAGTCGTTAAACCACTTGGTTACCCTAGTGGACGAGTGTTGTCTCATGAGGATTTTCAGGGATGAAACCCACAAACATCATAGTTTCATCATAATATGACCAATCAATCAAAATACATGCTCAACAATAACAAAAATGATTTCAATATGTTATTAGCAATGTGAATGAATTCACACAAAAGTCTGGAGTTATTAACATTATAGAATGAACTTCATCGAACTGAAACCATAAAAGTGGGAGGAAAAGCAACCACATGAAAACTATGATTTGACATAAACTTTATAAATCGGATAAGCATTAAAGAGTGGACGATATTCAATCCTCTTCGAATATTATGCTCAACAAATGAAATCACTATGAATGGGAGGCAATACACGGGACATGCGGGCATACAGAGTAAATGCAAATGAAAACTAGACCGCGCACATGTCACTAATGAAGAACGCTACATATAAAAAGAAAATTTACAATCTCAATGAAAGATACCGTTTATTAAGGAAGGCGAAATGCATTTTCACAGATTATCACAATTATTTAAACATTTGAATATCATTCACCTTATGATCACTTAGGACTTGTATAGGGTTCTAATGTCGGTTAGGGGTCAAGGTTATGTATATTTATGGATTCAAAAGTGTTCGGGGATGAAAACTCGGGATAATGGAAAATTGTGGGCAATTTCAAAAATGAAAAAATGATTTCCATAACAAGAATTGGATATACATTGAAAAGAGATAAAAATTATTGAACACTATATAAAAAATGGAAATAGATTATCTTTCTTTTCTTTTCTTATTTTTTTTTCTCTTTTTTTTCTTTTGTTTTTCGATTCACTTTTTCTTTTGTTTTTTACTTCACTTTTTTATTTACCTTTTCACTCTCACCTGCTTAATTGCAGCTACATAACAATAGCATCATTCAATCCCAAGTATCATTCCAAATAAAGGTATGGAAGGTAATATGTATGGTATATAACTCCAATTTGGAGTTGGTTGTGGGATTTTGGGTTATGAAACGAAAGAGAATATTAAGCCTCAAATCGGTTAACTAGGGAAATATATAAGGTGAGGTCAAGGTCAATATGGGTGATATAACAAAGATGGCCTATGATCCTTTCCTAAATTTTACTCAATTCTAGAGTCAATTTGTTTTAAAGAATCATGATCAAGTAACATATTTTATAAATGAACTCAAATAATGAACGATCAAATGAAAGAATAGTGAGATTACCGACGAATCTAACATTTTCAATGAGGAAAGAGTAATGTATAAATACTCACAAACGAAGAAAAGCCCAAAGCTCACTTGGTGTAAGTATATACAATGTAACAAAAGATTAGATCATTAAAAGCGCATGTGCTAATAGGTTTAAGTTTAATTCATGAAATTATTCATAATATCAATGATTTGAGGACTAAAGTCTAATAACTTCAAAAATCGAGAACATGCATCTTGATTGAATTGTCTATTGGATCAGACAATTTTTAAAGTTTATCATCGAAAACAAAGGCAAAATGCCCAACAAAGGAGAAAAAGAAAAGAAAATATTTTTTTAAATTTTTAATTTTTTCAACAAAAGCATGCTTGGTAAAGAACATGTGATCAAATCAATGAAACTAAATAATGAATGGAAAGAATATCCCACACCCCTAACTTAAATATTTCATTGTCCTCAATGCAAATCAGTAACACAACATAAAGAGAGGAAAATAAATATATTACCTAAAATGGAGCGATCACTGATAAGTACGAGTTCATTGAATCTACAAAACATATCAGACCCAAGAAAAACAAAAAGAATAATAAAAACTATAACTAATTACACTATACTACAATTAAAAAGAGAGAAAAAAATTAACTATTTACATCCTACAATTTGAACTTCTAATTAACTATACACTAGAAGTCAAAATTTTTTAGGGTCCACGAATCATAAAATTTGACTTTGAGGGATTAATGGTGTACCCTCATTTTCATGCATGCCTCTCGAAAAATAGGATTTCTTTTTTAACAATGGAATGCATGTGTAAGGCATATGAAATGAACCATCATCAACTAAAAACTTTTGGGGGATAAGGGAGGGTTTAAATGTTAAGGGGAATAAGACGAAATTGATCTTAAGAAAATTAAAATCACCTCCCCAAGGGTTTTCAATTGGAACGTGAGGTGGGGTAAGTGAAAGTAAATATCCCATTAGATGAAGCATCTCAAAATAACATTCTCGTTCAAGAATTGGGTCAAAATCCTCACGACTTTCATCCCATTCTTGCGATAGATTTAATGGTTTGATAATAGTGGGGAACCAAGGAAATGAAGGACCTTCAACCTCAATAGAATTTGAAATATTGATAAGAGGTTAAAATTCGAAAGTGCTAAGATCACTTTCAATGATTTCTTCTTTAAAAAAGGGTGGAGGCGAAAAATAAGTTTCAACCTCAACCGAGCTTTTGGAAGAAGAAGTCATTTTATTACACATGCTTACAACAATAAATACAACAAGTTAAAGAATGGAAACAACTAATTAACGGACACAAACAATAAATAAATAAAGATAACTATCTAACAAAGCAAGAAAATAAGGAAATACAAGTATATTAATGAAGAAGAAGATGAATAGCGGTAGATTACTTACAAAATGGGTATAAAGAGGAGGAGGAGGGAAAGCTCCCAAAAAATCCTAAAATCTGATCTAATAATATCTAAAATATAGTCCCCAACTTAATAGAATGTTTTCCCATAAATACCCAACCAAAAACCCACCCAAAAATACAAATTTGTAGACTTTAATAGGGCTCGAATCGATTCGCTCCAGACAGGTCTGAATCTTCATCTTGGATCAACATACGAAAAATGTCGTAACTTGTTCATTATAGATCAGAATTAGGCGTGGTCGGAAGATATGCGAAACTAACTCAGAGGGATAAAACTTTCACGAAGGCATTTGTCCAAAATCAAAATGATGAAATGACTAAAATATCCTTAAATGTGCACTTCATGACGCAACTTTCCCAAAATACGACCAAACTTCACGCTAAGCACTTTAATACCTACAAAAGCTCAATTATACCTCGTAAAGAATATAAAAATATATAGAAGAGGTTGTCTGGTTACTGGAAATAAATATAGGAATTAAGGTACCCGAAGTGGTTAAAATGCGTAAGTAAAAAGGGCAAATAAATGCAATATTCAAGACTAATCAACCCACCATTTAAGAGACTAACCCAAAAAGATGAAAATGAAAGATCTTAGTCATTAAGAATGAGAGAGAGAAAAGAGCTCTCAATGACTTTTGGTTTTTACCATTAGTTATACAGGAATTATGTATTCGACTTTGGTCTCAAAAGCTTGTATTTTGAGAGACTTTAATGCATTAATTTTAAGACACATGGCAAAATCACATCTAGAGACAACATTTATATATTATTATATTAGATATATTTGGTAAAAAAAGAAAATAACTTTAGATATATAATATTCGATGAATTTTGGTCACCAACAACGAAGCTAGGAACTAAACATTGCGGGGTCCGGCTCGATCAGTTAGCTTATTTTGATTTTTTTAAATAAAAAGTCAACTTGCCATGGGTTAAACTGAATTCAATATAAATAGGGTCTAAAATAGCCTCGTAAAATGAATAAATAATGTAAAAATCATTCATTTTACAACCATAAAACAGAAGATGGTTCACCCTTTAAAATCATCAGGTTTAATGTCGCAGTTTTGGCGCTTCACTTGGGAGTCGACAGCAGTCACAAGAAGGGAATTTGTAACATTCTAAATCCACATGCTTCTATTTAGCATGTCTCTCTCTCTATCTAATAAACCTAAAATCTTCTTAAGATTCAATTGTAAAATTCGAAATCCAAATGCTTTTCATTCTTGCTAGCTCTATCTCTCTCGCTCTTTCTCCAATTTAGCAGAGGTGATACAAAGCAAAAAAAATATAAGAAAAATGATTGGACTTCGTCAAACTTGGGGCTTACCATATTCAATCTGACCCAACCTTTAACCCCAACCCTTTTCTGACCTGCCCTGATCAAGCCAAATCCATATCAAGCATGCCCATAATTGCCCATTTGTCGGGTCTAGTGTAAAATTATCCAAAAACATAACATAAATATCTAAGGAATAAGTAATTTTGAGGGTTATTTTGAGTTTAACCTCATTTAGTTTTTAATATTGAGTCAAATCCATGTTTATTGATATTGGTGGAGTTTAGCCCCCATTTATGAGTTCAAACTTTTTGACTCATTTGAAAAGTGAGTCATTGCGACCTTCACACTCTATTAGTGAAAATATTAAATTACAACATGAGTAGTTTTGTTTGTGGAAACAATTATTAATGTTTTCACTAATAGAGTGTGAGGATCACCATGACGCACAATTAATGCATTGTTTCGTATATTTTACTCCTCATTAATTTGATATTTGACTTTCAACCATCCAACTTTTTTTTAAAATCTAACTCATTAAGATTTTTTTTTAATCCGATCATTTTTTTAGCTTTTACTTTAACCTTTTTTTTCTTGTAACATAACCCCTTATTATTTATTATTTTTATCCAATTCTTTCTTCTTTGGGTTTAATTTATTTTTTCCCAAAATTTGGCTTCGTTGGGGGTAGTCTATTGTTATCCAACACATTTGTCAAGTTTACAGATTCTCACGATCCCAAGATTTTCAAATAAATTGAAAAAAAAAACTTCCTTTAATCAAGCAAACTCCAGCATAATAAAAATTATTTAAATTGGACTGAAAAGTTAAAGTGCTTCTTGATGGCCCTGGAATGTTAGATAATTTTGAGTGGTGTGGAAAGTGAACTGGAGGATGTGGTGAGTCAGAAGCAAACCAACACTGTAATACCCCGAGATTTTTGGGACAATAAATTAATTATTTTTTGGAGAAATAATATTATTTTAATTGGAGAATAATTAAATTGGCAATTGAGGTCAAAATTTGAAGATGTTAGAAAGTAATTTGAATGGCGATTCTAAGTGTGAGGTTGATTCCGAAATGGCCGAGATAGTCGAAATGACTGTACTTGGGTCTCATTTGGGTTTCCAAAGTATTTTAAGTTCGTTTGATTAGAATTGGAGTAACCGAGTCATTTAAAGTGTGTATTATCATTTAAAGTTAAGTATTTTGGAGATAAAGCTTAAAAGCCTACACGAGAAGCCATTCTCATTTGAGATAAAGAGAAAGCCCTAGAAAGAAAGAGAGAAAGATAGAGAAGAAGAAAGGAAGAGAGAAAAGAGAAGAAAAGATTAGGAATTTCGACAAATCCGCGATCTCGAGGAAGATTCAGACTCTACAACTTTGAGGCAAGTGATTAAACTTGCTAAATAATTCTTGTGCATCTTTTATTTCATTATTTGTGGATAAATTTATGGATTTTGGGTTAAAATTGTTAAAACCTAGATTTTGGGTTAAATCTTACATTTGATGTGTTTATGATGAATTTGAGGTTGTAAATTAGTTGGGTTGAGTTATTTGACGTGTATTAAGGTTAATAATATGGTTGGGTTGAAGATTGATGAGTAGAAGTTGGTATTTTGAGATTTATGGTAAGTTGGAGTTCCCTAAAAACGGAAGTTGGACGAGGTTACTAGTAGGGCCGGCTGATCGCGACCGGGGGGCCGGTTGACCGCGCCTCAAGGGAAAAGCATACTGTCATCAATTTTAGGCATAATTGGAAACCGCGGTCGATCGCGGTTAGGGGACTGGTCGACCGGGCCTCTGTTTTTGGTTCAAGATTTGGAATTAAAATTTATCCTCTTTCTTTTAGGTTTATATTTATGGACCTTTCTAATAATTGTATCATAGAGGATTAAGTGATCATATAAGAGGACTAATGACTTTAGAAAGGTGAGGAGATGTTTGGATCTATTTTATAAATGGAATTAATTTTGTAATGTCTCTCGCATTAAGGGAATGGGAGAAAAATTAATAGACGATTGGATGTATATGTTGGGGTTTTAGTGATTGATTTCGAGAGAGTGCGAATTTAAGTTATCATATCAATTTAGTGGAAAATCCTCTTAGTGTCGAGGTTAATATTTGAGGAATAATGAATGTTAATCGATGTGCATACGGATGTACAGAGTATCCTTAATGTTTGTTGAATTGGGAGATTAATCATAATGATGGAAGTGAGAGTGAGTTTCAAGTGAGAAATCATATCGTGTACATAAAGTGGGGACGTTATGTGAGTTAGCGAAGAATAGTATATCTAGAGTAACATATACTTATAAATGAAATTATTTCACTCAAAAATACGAGCGTAAAATGAGTATGTGTATTTATATGGTGTGATAGAAGTACTTTGTGTGATGGTCAACATATATATGTTGTGATTGTATATGTATATCTAGGGTGAATGATATAAGTATATTTATGTGAAGCATACCCCCACTATGCTATCATGGGAAGTTGCGCGATGTGGGTGAGACCCTTGGCTTGAGGAGCAGGGTGCACATAGTCTCCAGGTCATAGTGTCCATCATTATTGTGTGATTCTTTTTATTAGGAGTGAGACATGGTGGGTATGTTTCGTCTCATTTCCGGGTAGGAACTATGACCGCTTCACATACGTTGTGATTTTGTTTTTACCAAGGCGATGTGAGATTCTGACCGTTGGTACCCAGGATGATATATGAGCGATTCCATAGTAGATGATAGCATTGAGAAACTGCATCCTCGAGTTATAGGTAGCTTGGATGGTTATTATTATACTTGTGTGTTTAGTATATTACCTGTGTATGATTATGAGATATCATATATCTGTCTCTAATGTAAAGAGATATAAGAATAAAGTTTGAATCTCATTCCGGGATATTTATCCGGACATAAATTGTGATGAGTATGTTAAAGTGAATATGATACGTAACAGATTTATATGAGTATATATATTACGTGGGTACTGAGGGAATAATGGACCTCAACAACCAACATTGTCAAGGAGTAGTGTATCGGGGGGGTTCCTCGTTTGGATTTCGCTTGCGAGACGTCCAGCGCACGAAACATAGTGCAATGTTGGGAGTTAGGAGACGTTTAGTCCTTAGTACTCAGATTTATATATTAGTAAATCTCGACAATCGACAATGCACGGGATTAGTGTATCTGGGGGGTTCCTTGTTTGGATTTCGCTTGCGAGACGTCCCACGCACAAAACGCAGTACATTGTTGAGAGTTGGTAATACTTAAATTATATATATTAATTAAACAACTGGGGTTATATGCGTCATGCATTGAGGGCATAATGAATCTCGATAATCAATGTTGTGAAGGAGTAGTGTATCGGGGGTTCCTTGTTTGGATTTCGCTTGCGAGACGTCCCACGCACGAAACACAGTGTAGTATTGAGGATTGGGAGAAGTTTAGTCCTTAGCATTTACATGCTATTAACTCATATATGTCAATACCTAGAATTCGAGAAATTCTAGTAAGAGTATATGTTTATGTATATTTATATGTTAAGTAAGTTTATGAACATTTGAGACTATGGTAGAATTAGAAGTTGATGGTTGATGATTTGGATGGAAGTTCAAATGCGTATAAATTTTGTGTGTTGATTAGATTATTTTGCCCCTAGATAGTGTTGGGCAGTTATTTGAGGATCATGTGCATACGTTTAGGGGCACTCTTTAGATGAGAGGTGAGTTGGATTTTCTGGAGGGTGCGACTCCACTTTAATCATGTCATAATGCATTTATAATTATTATGTATTTTAATGCACTTGCTAAAAATGTTTTTACACCTCGGGATCTGACCCATTTATATTTTCTTCGTGCTATATATATTGTATTATATTAGGTGTTCCGCCGCAAGGATGCCATTGATGTCTTCTATTCAGAGTATTCGCGGAGCAATAACAGATACAGACTCTTACTGGATTTTGATGTAGTCATTTCCTATCTTTTGTGTATCTAGATTAGGATTCAGTTTGCATCGAGTTTATACCCAAGTGTCATAGATGTAGCACTTTTATATTTCCTTCTTAGATTTTTGTATTGTCTGTGACCCTACAGCGTATTCGGGTATTTTCCTTTTGTATATTTTATTCTACTCTTCTTTTTATATAGCATGTGTGTTATGTATCATTCCAGTAGTTGTTATGATGTTAGATGGTTATTGCTTTGTATATTTTAAATTTTTTAGGACCCTCTTTTTATAGTAATGGGTAGTTAGCCGTGTTTAGTTTGATATCGTTAGTAGATGTAGAGAATGATCCACTTGAGATTCCCGATTATTTTAGCATAGGGCTTGCCACCCGTTATTATTTTAAGCGGGGTCTCACAGGTGGTATCAGAGCATCAGGTTCTAGTGTCTTTAGTTTCTGTGTGGGTTTTCTGCGATCTTCCGTAAGCGTTCTTGATATAGAGCCCTATTATTAGGACTATTGTGTTCACACGTCTATATTTTCTTCTGCGATGTGAAATCATTTGAAAGGCATTCTGATACACTTGTTCTTATTTTAGATGCCACCTAAGAGAGGTCATCCAGGCAGGACAAATAGAGGGGCTGAGAGTATAGAACCCCAAATGCCTCAAGGGACTATGACCACAGCTGAAGCTGCCAATATTATGGCACAAGTAGTAACTGCTGCCATTTCTGCAATGGCACATCAACCTGTAGTTCAATCAGCCCAAGCCCACCCAGGGTTGTCTACATGGGAAAGAGTACGAGAAGATTTTAGGAAGGGGCATCCTCCCGAATTTTCAGGGGAAGCTAATGCCATGGCTGCAAATCGTTGGAAGAATAGTATACAGAGGCACGTTCACATGGTTGAATGTAGCGAGGTGCAGAAGCAATTTATTTCCACTTTTAAGTTAACTGGAGCAACTCTCCATTGGTGGGAGTAAATCACCACATCGGAACAAAAAGATGCATTGCCCATATTTGACTTTTGGGAACTCTTTGACCGAAAGTATTTTCCTTTTGTGGTCCAAAAGGAAATGAGGAGGAAATTATTGGATGTGTTTCAAGTTGATCGAACGGTGGCCGAGTACGAAGAGGAATTTACTCGATTAGCGAATTTAGTGCCCGATGAGGTAAATACGGAGAAGCGTATAGTGAAGTTCATGGAAGGTTTAGATTGACCAATTCGATAGCATTTGTTAGGGAACCCAACATTAGTGACTTTTGCCGAGGTAGTGAATGCGACATTGTTACAATGTCAGGAATATCATCTTAATCAGCAAGGGGGTAAGAACTTTGGAGATTCGGGTTCATCTAGTAAGTCTGGAGAGAAGAATTCTAGTAGAGAAAAAGGGTATGAACATGATTATCGAGGGTCGCAACAGCGTTTTGTTCCTCAGGATGAGCAGAGAGATTTTATGGGTATATGTTTATTTTGTAAAGAATTAAGCCATAGGAAGAGAGATTGTCCTGAAAGAGGTAGAGGACCATGTTTTGAGGAAGTTTTGGATGTGAAACCCCTACATCAGGTTCAAGGCCATTTTAGGCTGGGGGAATTTGAGTGGGAACCCATCGATGAAGAGATATAGTCGGACTAGAGAGGTATGATGTAAATTATCTTTCCTTTGTGATTAGGATTGTGCTTTATGAGGTTTTAGGAGTATAGTATGTAAGATTGAAATGAGTGGTTGGTTCTATAACCCTATTATGTATGAAATGACCTGGAAGGGGGTATTGTGCAAGTAAGGCTCTTATATGATTATCTTTTGGGAGAATAGATTCTCTCGTGTTATGCTAGTAGAGAGATATGATTTTGTTTTGAACGTAGTAATTATTGAAACGTGTTGAGTAGTAATGATAAAGCTATTGTATTATAGTTGTGCTAGACTTATATATTTGTTATATTCCAGCTACGGAAGAGCTTAGTGAATGGCAATATTTTATTATAAGGAAAGAGATTATTATTACTGAAATGATTCAGAGATGAGTGGATTATTGCTGAGCGAGGGATTTAGCTCAAAGTTATGCTACTTTTGAGAACTATATGCTAATAAGAGTATGATAATTTTAGCACCTTGTGTCTTGGGCATAAGGTATTTAATTTGAATGTCGAAGGACATAAACTTTTTGTCAAAATAAATTTTTTATAGGCCTTTGGGCAATATCAAAATTGGTTTACACAAAAATATTTTTAAAACTCCAGTCCCGATCTAACTAACTCTCAATCCCTGATAGAGCTACATAGTAGTGTATTGGGAGGGTTCCTTGGTTGGAGTTCGCTTGCGAGACCTCCCCCACATGAAAGTAGAAAATGTCAGGAATTGAGAGGAGTTAAATATTTGGACATTTCAAAATTTTTCTTCTATAATTAGTATGTTAGTATGATCTAATTTATTTTGAGTTATTATATGAATTGAGGCTAAGTGAAGCCTAATTATATTTATACGAGTAAAGCTCGAGTACAGGGTGTATAGGCGCCCTAGTTGGCAGATTTGGTTTTATAAATTAATATGATTCATCATGAGAAGTGGGAGGAATAGGTATAGTGTTCGTGAGGATAGGTGTCGTAGGAACTAGTTAAAGTTTGGAGTATTAGACTTAGCTTAATTTCGAGGGCGAAATTTTTGTAAGTGGGGAAGTCTGTAATACCCTCGAGATTTTTGGGATAATAAATTAATTATTTTTTGGAGAAATAATATTATTTTAATTAGAGAATAATTAAATTGGTAATTTAGGTCAAAATTTGAAGATAATAGAAAGTAATTTGAATGGAGATTCTGAGTGTGCGGTTGATTTCGGAAGGGTCGAGATAGTCGAAATGACTGTACTTGGGCCTCATTTGGGTTTCAAAGTATTTTAAGTTTGTTTGAATCGAATTGTAGTAACCGAGTCATTTAAAGTGTGTATTATCATTTAAAGTTAAGTATTTTGGAGATAAGGCTTAAAAGCCTACATGAGAAGTCATTCCCATTTGAGATAAAGAGAAAGCCCTCGAAAGAAAGAGAGAAAGAGAGAGAAGAAGAAAGGAAGAGAGAAAAGAGAAGAAAAGTTTAGGAATTCCAAAAAATCCGCGATCTCGAGGAAGATTCAGACTCTACAACTTTTGAGGAAAGTGATTAAACTTGCTAAATAGTTCTTGTGCATCTTTTATTTCATGATTTGTGGATAAATTTATGGATTTTGGGTTAAAATTGTTAAAACCTAGATTTTGGGTTAAATCTTACATTTGATGTGTTTATGATGAATTTGAGGTTGTAAATTAGTTGAGTTGAGTTATTTGATGTGTATTAAGGTTAATAATATGGTTGGGTTAAAGATTGATGAGTAAAAGTTGGTATTTTGAGATTTATGCGAAGCTGGAATTCCTTAAAAATGGAAGTTGGTCGAGGTTACTGGTAGGACCGGTCGTCCGCGACCAGGGGGCCGATCGACTGCGCCTCAAGGGAAAAGCATATTGTCTTGGATTTTAGGTATAATTGGAAACCTTGATCGACCACGGTTAGGGGACCGATCGATCGGGCCTCTATTTTTGGTTCAAGTTTTGAAATTCAAATTTATCCTGTTTTCTTTTAGGTTTATATTTATAGACCTTTCTAATTATTGTATCATAGAGGATTAAGTGATCATATAAGAGGACTAATGACTTTAGAAAGGTGAGGAGATGTTTGGGGCTATTCTATAAATGGAATTAATTGTGTAATGTCTCTCGCATTAAGGGAATGAGAGCAAAATTAATAGACGATTGGATGTATATGTTGGGGTTTTAGTGATTGATTTCGAGAGAGTGCGAATTTAAGTTATCGTATCAATTTAGTGGAAAATCCTGTTAGTGTCGAGGTTAATATTTGAGGAATAATGAATGTTGATCGATGTGCATACGAATGTAGAGAGTATCCTTAATGTTTGTTGAATTGGGAGATTAATCATAATGATGGAAGTGAGGGGTGAGTTTCAAGTGAGAAATCGTATCGTGTACATAAAGTGGGAAAGTTTTGTGTGTTAGCGACGAATAGTATATCGATAGTAACATATTCTTATAAATGAAATTATTTCACTCAAAAATACGAGCGTAAAATGAGTATGTATACTTATATGGTGTGATAGAAATACCTTGTGTGATGGTATACATTTATATGATGTGATTGTATATGTATATCTAGGGTGAATGATATATGTATATTTATGTGAAGCATACCCCCACTATGCTATCATGGGAAGTTGCGCAATGTGGGTGAGTCCCCTGGCCTGAAGAGCAGGATGCACATAGTCCCCAGGTCATAGCGTCCATTATTATTATGTGATTCTTTTTATTTGGGGTGAGACATGGTGGGTATGTTTCGTCTCATTTCCGGGTAGAAACTATGACCGCTTCCCATATGTTGTGTTTTTGTTTTTACCAAGGCGGTGTGAGATTCCGACCGTTGGTACCCAAGATGATACGTGAGTGATTTCTTGGTAGATGATAGCATTGATAAATTGCGTCCTCGAGTTATAGGTCGTTTGGATGGTTATTATTATACTTGTGTGTAGTATATTACCTGTGTATGATTATGAGATATCATATATCTGTCTCCAGTGTAAAGAGATATAAGAATAAAGTTTGAGTCTCATTCCGAGAGATTTTATCCGGACGTAAATTGTGATGAGTACATTAAAGTAAATATGATACGCATACGATTTATATGAGTATATATATTACGTGGTTACCGAGGGCATAATGGACCTCAACGACCAACATTGTCAAGGAGTAGTGTATCGGGGGGTTCCTTGTTTGGATTTCGCTTGCGAGACGTCCCACGCACGAAATGTAGTGCAATGTTGGGAGTGGGGAGAATTTTAGTCCTTAGTACTCAGATTTATATATTAGTAAATCTCGACAATCGACAGTGCTCAGGAGTAGTGTATCGGGGGGGGGGGTTCCTTGTTTGGATTTCGCTTGTGAGATGTCCCACGCACGAAACGCAGTGCACTGTTGAGAGTTGGGAATAGTTAAATTATATATATTAATTAAGTAATTGGGGTTATATGCATCATGCATTGAGGGTATAATGAATCTCGATAATCAATCCTGTCAAGGAGTAGTGTATCGGGGGGTTCCTTGTTTGGATTTCTCTTGCGAGACGTCCCACGCACAAAACACAGTGCAGATTGAGAATTGGGAGAAGTTTAGTCCTTAGCATTTACATGCTATTCACTCATTTATGTCAATAACTAGAATCCGAGAAATTCTAGTAAGAGTATATGTTTATGTATATTTATATGTTAAGTAAGTTGACAAACATTTGAGACTATGGTAGAATTAGAAGTTGATGGTCATGATTCGGATGGAAGTTCAAATGAGTATAAATTTTGGGTGTAGGTTAGATTATTTTGCCCCTAGATAGTGTTGGGTAGTTATTTGAGGATCATGTGCATACGTTTAGGTGCGCACTTTAGATGAGAGGTGAGTTGGATTTTGTGGAGAGTGCGACTCCACTTTAATCATGTCATAATGCATTTATAATTATTATGCATTTTAATGCATTTGCTAAAAATGTTTTTACACCTCGAGCTCTGACTCATTTATATTTTCTTCTTGCTATATATATTGTATTATATTAGGTGTTCCGCCACAAGGACGCCATTGATGTCTTCTATTCAGAGTATTCGCGGAGTAATAGCATATGCGAACTGTTACTGGATTTTGATGTAGCCATTTCCTATCTTTTGTGTATCTAGATTAAGATTCAGTTTGTATCGGGTTTATACCCAAGTGTCGTAGATGTAGCACTTTTATATTTTTTTCTCAGATTTTTGTATTGTCTGTGACCCGACAGCATATTCGCGTATTTCCCTTTTGTATATTTGGCTGTACTCTTCTTTTTTTATATAGCATGTGTGTGTTTTGTATTTTTCGAGTAGTTGTTATGATGTTAGTTGGTTATATCTTTGTATGTTTTAAATTTTTTGGCACCCTCTTTTTGTAGTAATGGGTAGTTAGCCGTGTTTAGTTTGATATCGTCAGTAGATGATGAGAATGATCCACTTGAGATTTCTGATTATTTTATATAGGGCTGGCCACCCGTTATTATTTTAAGTGGGTACTCACAAACACCTATATACCTCACATATTATTTATATTTATGATTTAATAAAAAATAAATAAAATTGCATTATATTTAAAAATTCTCTTGTTCATAATTAATAATTTTATTACTAAAAAATTAATGTTATATAATGATTTTGCGATCGTAATATTTCCATACTTTTAAGTTATATTCATGATTTCTTTCAAAAATAATTATAATTTATATGTGGAATTTTACAATGTATACACGAATTTTGGTAATATACACGTATTAAGTTTATGTATACCCTAAATTATAAGGTATATACTAAGGCATGAGAACCTTGGTGCCCAAAAAATATGCAAGTGTGCTAGAACCAAAAAAATATTTTCCAATCACTAAAATTGAAAAATCCTAATAACAAACTACAATCTATTTTTGTACATAGTGACAATGTGGGATGTGATGAGAAAACATATGCATATGCTCACTTAACTTGCTTCCAGATTTTTAAAAAAATATTTTTTTTATGAAATGTAATGAATATATTACAACAAGGCCAATGCCTGAAAAAATTACAATGAAGCCCATACAATACAAACAATTAGACCCCAAACTAGATCCAAATCCTATCACTCAATGCAACCACGCTACATAATCCAGCAAGAATATATAATAAGGCCTAACCCAACAGCAAAATTGAAAAAGAAAATAGGACAAGCCAAATAATATCAATCTTATAAAGTCCAACCCAATCCACTAAGATTCAAATTACCCAGACCATTTTTATAAGTCAAGTACGTGTGTGGATAATAATTCGCCACACCAACCAAACATGTAAGCCAACATGCACCCCCCAATACTGCCCAAGAGGCCAATGAAAATTCAAGTAGTCAAATCATGTCTGCCACTTGCTCTTTGTACGAGTTAAATCTACCACTTAGAGCATCCACAGTGATGGATGCTCTCAAGAGGTAAAATTACCAATTTCTTAACTTTCGTCATCTCATGTTTTCACAGTGGTGATATCTGAGCAGGATAATGGCTATATGACAAAGAGTTCCTACGGACAACTTTTTTCCGTAGGAAGTACATAGCCATTTCTTACGGACAACATTTGTTCATAGGAACTTCGTACGAACAAATGTTGTTCGTAGGAACCCAAAGATATAGTAAAAATAATTATTTATATTTATTACGAACTTCATTTGTTCATAGCAAGTTTCTACGAACAAATGAAGTTCGTACGAAGTTTTTGCAAATTCAGTAGCCAACGGGTACCTTTGCAAAACGCGTACCATTTCTTCTGCTGAATTTATTAGTTTAACTACACCATTGTAGACCTCCCGATTTGTAAAGTTAGCATTTCCTCCGTCTTTTAGCATCAGCACTACGGATGCTCTTACACCATCAAATAAAACTCAATTCATCTCTATACAACCCATACTATCCTCATCTCTGTCACACACATACAAAACCATCCAAATTTCTTTATCCAAAACATTTCACCATAAAATAAAGCTTCTTAATACATAAAGGAAGATCAAAGGAACAAAGCTTTCAAAGATACAATCAAAGCCTTCAAAGATTTCTACTAAACAAAGGCTTCAAAGATGTCATCAAAGGAAAATCATCAT
Source organism: Sambucus nigra (assembly GCA_949130495.1). NCBI lineage: Eukaryota > Viridiplantae > Streptophyta > Magnoliopsida > Dipsacales > Adoxaceae > Sambucus > Sambucus nigra. The sequence continues at coordinate 148,562,239 of OX422207.1, forward strand.
GCCTAAGTAAAAACAGACCTTATGTCCAGGACACCAGCAATCAATATGAAGGATCAATCATGGGAAAAGAATCTCACATGCAATTATTAGATCAACCAGTTATCCCATTTCCAACCTTCCTTGCATAAAAAGAACAAATACTCCATTAAACACCCAAATCTTTTATCCAGACCTCAAAAATCATAGCCATTAACCTCAGCGGAGAGCTATAGCCCAAAATAAGGAATCAACCCACCATGCATACAATAACCAACACTGGGAACCAGATCTGACATCAAACAAGATGAATCTATAGCGTAAGCCTTCATGCGTGCATCAACCAACACTAGGAGCTAGATCTGTCATCAATAAGGAAGAATATAATTCTCAATCCTTAATGCGTGCATCAACTAATATTGGGAGCCAGATTTTCCATCAATCAAGAAAGATCTACACCTCAAAGCCCCATGCAAGAAACATCCATAACTGGGAACCAAATCCCCCTCCACTAGAGGAAGGAAGACCCAAGACAGTCATCTTCAATCATAATTGAGCACCATCTAGTAGCTAAGGATCCCTAGAGACGATAGAAGGTATATCCAAACAACTATAAGAGGACAAAATTATCCTGCAAAGACTCAAGGCTCACACAACCAAGGTAACCTTTTCCACCAAACCTTAAGAATTTCAACTGTATATATCTTCACTTTTACCCCATCATTGACTGATTTCCCAATTTTCTTAATTTGTAGCTATATTCCTCCACTTACATGTACTATTTTGAATGTTATTTTTGAATCTTTTTAAATAATTGATCTCTGCTTCTGTTTACCTTCTCAAAATTTTTATTGTTTCTTTCCTCCATATGATATAGATTTCTGTTCCCCATGAGATTTTTAAATCCAGTGTTTTTGCTTGATATAGCCCCAATCTCTTCAACAAAGATCTTCACCTCTCTATTATCCCCATTATAAAGTAGGCATTTTTCCATATATATATTCAAAAATACCACACTCAAAGAAAATATGGTCTATGTTCCTTGTTACATAAAACACACACATCACAATCAATAACAACCCATATCTTCAATTTATCCCTGGTTCTCAGTTTATTAAGACATGCCAACCAAACAATAAAGGCAAATTTTGGAATTCTTTTAGAAAACCAAACAATCTTAGCCCAACTGACCTTCTGCTTCCTTCTTCTTAAAACATTATAGGTATCCTTGCAATTGAACCCACTATCCTTAGAAGGAATTCGAGAAATTCAATCATCATTATCCATATTAGGTCTGACTCTAGTACAATTTATCTCAGCTAAATCATTAGATACAGATCTAAGAAAGTTCCATCTTCCATTATCAATAAAATCAGTAACCTTAGCATTATCCCTACTTGCAGCATCATAGAGAACTCTTCTACCATAATTATCAATAAGAGGCCGCCCCTTTTCATGCCAGTTGTCATCCAAAATATATTTTTCTCCCTATTCCCAATGCTATATTGAATTAACTTTTTATCCTCATTTCTTATCTTCCAAAGCTTCCTCCAAGTACTTGAACAATTATCTTTAAGTTTTATTGACCAAGTAGAACAATTCTTGATAACAGCTGAATGAATCCATTTTACCCAAAAAGAATCCTTTTTCCTGGCCAAATCCCAAGGATGTCTAAACATACAATCCTTGTTCCACTCAATAAGACTTTTCATTCTAAGACCCCCTTCCTCAATAGGCATACAAATTCCAAGAAACATTTGCTCCATTCTTCCTTAGATCAACATCTGACAAGATGAATTTGCTTAATATTTAATCTATCTCTTTAATGACACCTTTAGGAATATTAAACATACTAATCCAGTAAACCTGAATGTTTCTAAGAATAGATATAACTAGCTAAATTCTACCAGCATAGGATAACTAGATATTGGTCCAATTCTTCACTCTCTTAATTAATTTCTCAATCAACACTTTACAATCATAATTCTTCAACCTTGTGGAAATTAAGGGCACCCCCAAATATCTGACTAGAAGCTTCCCTCGTGAGATACCTAGCATATTGTTAATTCTACTTTTTGTGGTATCATCAACCTCATCAAAGATATTTCACACTTAGCATAACTTGGGCCTAGCACTAAAATATCTTTGAATTCCTTCAGAACTTTATCGATGACTTTAAAAGATTTATCATCAGCTCCAGCCACAATAAAAAGATCATCAACAAACATAATATAGGAGAGGTTTAATTGATTATAGTGAGGGTGAAAAGTAAATTATTCATTCTGAATAGCATAATCCATAATCCAAGAAAAAATTTCCATGACAAGTATGAACAAGTAAGGTGAAAGGGGGTCCCCTTGTCTAAGCCCATTAGTACCTCTAAATCTACCATGTATGCCCCCATTAACACTCACAATGTAACTGGGAGTTTTGACACTCTCCATAATCTAGTTAATCATTATATAAGGAAATCATAATTGTAAGAGCATAATTTGCTCATAGATTGGGCTAAGTATAGTTTTTGGCATAAATCGCTACCGTTTGATTTGAGCCGACACAAAGTCCTAAGATCCAACATCTCCAACTTTCAAGCATCTACATTCTAGGAAGAAATAATGCTATTGAGTTCAAATTTATTCCTTGCATTTAGTTTAGATGTTTGAAGTTTTATTAAAACTCGAAACATGATTTTTTATTCAAAAAATCGAGGCATTAAATTTTCAAAATGTGCACATCTCGTTAAAATGAGATGGAAATATCATTCAAATGAGGTCCTCTTTTCGTTAGAAATCTCGTTTGAAGTTCAATCGAACATAAAACGAGGACGTACTATTTTCAGTCATTTGAACTTCGTTCAAACAAGATGGTTGATTAGTTCAAATGAGATTTATTTCATTCAAATTAATTTCCATTATACTTCTAACGATCTTCAAAATTCATTCAAATGAGCCTCTGCCTCGAAATTTGTAAACGTCTTGTAAATATCTGTTTCAAATTTGATTTCGTTAAGACTTTCGCTTGGAACTATTTCCATAGACCTTTAGCAAAAGTTTTCAACCTTTTGTTTAGGAATTTTTTTTTGATTCATAAATCGCATTCCCAAAATATATTTGAGTGAATTAAGTTTAAACCATATAGTTTGTATCCTTGCTTACACAACTTTTATGGAGAAGGCATCTCTATGGCTGACTTGTTAAACCCGAGGGGATCACTGCTGGAGACGAAGGCTGAGGCTGAAGGAATATTGAGATTCTTGTGGTTCTTGCAAGGAATATTGTTGAAGGAAGTGATGATGCTGAAAATAGCACCACCCTTCAAGGTGTTTGTAAGCTCAATTCAATGTTAACAATGGAAGTATAAGGGTGTATAGTATAAGGATGTGAGGAGAGGAGGATTAACACTGGCATATAAGTGGTTCAGCCAATCAGGCCTACGTCCACTGTGCAAGTGTGTGATTAATATCACTGTATGAGGGCTCTAATGGCCATAGATACAAACTCTCAAGCTTTCTCTCTCTACTGCATATTTAGACAGAGTTTCAGCTAGGGTTGCTCATTTTGGATCCCTTATGATCTCTATAAATAGTGCCTGGGGGTGTAATGTACCCCCCAAGCATGCAATGACCATGTACATAAGGATCAAACCAGTATGATAATGACACCTGACTGATCTTATGCAGATACTGATGACCTCAATATTCCCTCAAGTGAGGGGAATAATTCACTTATAACAGATTGTGTACATGTGTTCCCAACAGTACATATGCTGATAAGGACTCAACCATCTGCGAATGGTACCAACCTCGGCCTGGAAGAGGATGAGGTGATGACCTTGGCCTAGTGGGAGGGCCGAGGTAAGGCAAGTGGAGCTGTAACATCGGCCTGGGCTGAGGTCTTAGCATCGTAACAGGAACATCGGCTGATCTCCAGTCGAGATTGGTTATGATGATGGGTTGGTAACCTCGGCCTTAACCAAGCCGAGGTTGCAAGCCTTTGATGACCAGATGGATAACTGCCTCTCTGGATTACGAAGACCTGTCATGTCGAGGTAACTAGTAACGTCGGTCATGGCCGACCTTGCTTAGGACGAGACCGCTGGGGGTCAATCTAAGGCCCTTCTGACCTCGTTCTCTTCCAGGATGAGGTTTATGTCTCTGAGCAGTTGGGCACATATATGGCATATCAATCACCCCCAGCCCTTAGTTACATGTGAGAACAGGTGACTTATGGGGTATCCACCTCCGAAGTCTCTCCTTGTGTCAATACTCCCTTGACACTTGCCAATTGCTGAAGTAGATGGCGTGCCAGGTAAGCATAATGATGTAAGTTATCCTTTGGGCTTCGAAGGCAATAATGTGCCTTGGGATACGTGTAGGGATGTTTGAATGTTAAACCCTTTTTCCCTCTCTTTATTCCCCACTTCTTCATTCTCTCGCCTGCGATTCTCTATTTTCTCTCTCTACAAGAGCTTGGCCAGAGGTTCATTAGGTGGATTTTCCTTATAATCCCTTCCTTTTTTCTCATTGCCTCCCTTTAGGTATCATTTACCATCTCTTCTTCTTCTTCTTCATTTTTCCTGCCTTGTTCCTATTTTTCCATTTTTCGATGAGCTTCAAGAGGTTTTCGGTTAGTTTATTAGTTTTTTGGAGAGTTCATGTATTTTCTGGTGAACTGTTCTTGATCGTTTTTCATTCAAAACCCTAGTTTGATCCTTAGCCACGCCAAGCCAAGTTGTTTGTTTAGAAGAGTCACAAGTGTAGGTCTGCCTCATATGCTCAGACCCTTATACCAACTCTTAGAGGAATTCCCCTCTCTTTGGGAGAAGACCTTAGATAAAATTAGGCAGATAGAAAGAGCCCAAGAGGAGGCTCGTAGGGCAGAGGTATTCCCCCAAAGACCTATCTTTCCACCCCCTCTAAAGGTCATATACCCTGAGCTAGCCGTGCTAGTTAAATCAGTAGAAGTCCCAGTTGAAACTTCCCCTATGTCTGAGTCTGAGTCGTCTACCTCAGACCCTATGTCTGTGGACTCTTTTCAAGAGGCCATGGACTTTTCCACTCAGCAGGATCAGGTCCCTGACCAGGCCGAGGTTTTTAGTCGTGCCTCGTATCACAACCGTTCAAGCACATCGCACTCTTCTTCCGACGTTGAGGTTGTAGGTCCTAGCGTTTCTATACCACCAATTCTTGAATCCATTCCCCTATTGGCTATCACAGGGGCTGAGTTCGCTTAGAGGTTCCCAAGTGGTCCCCAATTGTCTGCTCTGGCCAACGTTGAACCGAATGATGATGATGGGGATGAGAGCGATGTTGACACCTCGGAGGCAGCCGAGATAGAGAGCACTATCACCGAGCTCGACCTTCTTGCCTTCAGGCATCTATATTCCATTAGCCCCTCCACAAAACTCAGGAGACCTATGAGGGAAGAGAGGGCTTTCGGTGGCCAAGATGGTGAGATTTGTGTGTATGAGCAGATGTTCAAGTTAGGGTTTCGTCTGCCCATTCATCCCATCATTAGGGCTATACTTTCCTACATCAACTTAGCTCCTTCTCAGTTATCCCCCAATGCCTGGAGGGTGATAATTGGAGCTATAGTTCTATGGAAGGTATTCCACCATTCAGACCTTCCTGTCCAGGTCTTCACCGGGTGATACATCCCATCCTCTGCCAGGAACCATCCGAGCTATTACCATTTCTTAGCTCGGAAGTCAACTAAGAATATGTTACAGGTTACCCAAACTAGCAACCATAATTGGAGGCCGCATTATTTCTTTGCCTCAGGGGCATGAGAATTTGGCCCTTGTGTCCCCTCTTCGAACTTAGAGCCGAGGATACCTCTTAGATGGGGCAAGGGGTCAATGGATGCCAGGGCCGACCCTCGATTAAGCCAGAATAATCTTTAAAAAGTGAAAGACCTCTAAGATCAGGGGGAGCACGGTCTGTTGGTCAGGTTCGAGCACCCGATGACCCCCTACTATCTCTCAGAGACTGGGCTTGGGGGTAGTCCTCTGTCAGAGCTTCGTAAGTACTTATTTTATTATTTCAGCAAGTTAAACCTCTGAGTTTTTTATGTATCTGACATTCTAACTCAGACCTTTCCATTTGCAGAGCGCCCCGAAGGCATTTCGGACGAAGTCTGGGACACGTCTGCCCCAAGTCTCACGAAGCTGGTGAAGAAGGCATGCCTGAATGTACCCCCTCCTCCTCCACCGAAGAAGAGTGTCGGCACGTCCAAGGTCGATGCTCCAAAAAAGAGGAAAACTACAACCACCTCCCCTGAGTATCAGAGAAAAGGTAAGGCCCAAAAGGCCATCCCCATATCCTCTGAGGATGCATTGGCTGCTCATTTGGAGCAGTTAAAAATTAATGATAGCATAATAGGCCACAATTTGCAAGCGTTGGATCGACTCTGCTATGACCGATGCTGACAAACGCTTTTATCGCTCCATAGACACTCCTCTGCTGTTTGAGTTTAGCCTTCACAGGTCCATTCAGGTATAACTTTGGATTTCAATTTAATTTCGAAGTGTAACCTCTATTTTAAATTTGAACTTATACATTTGATTTCTTTATTTGCAGGGCCTTGTTGCTATACACCATCTTGCCAACTGGACTCTAAAGAAGTTACCCCTCATCGAGAAAGGCCAAGAGGCCGAGAAGGTGCAGAGCTCGTTGAATACAGAGGTAAATCTTCTGAAGTCTGCCTTTGAGGGATCTGATAAGAAGGTTAAGGAGTTGGAGAAAGAGATCTCCAAGCTTAAGAAGAACAACACCATTTCTCTGAAGGCCAAGGATGACATTTTCTAGCAGAAAGTTGATGATGCAGTGAAGGTAGCCCTTGAGGATGCTTCTTAGGGGATCCTGGCTGATTACAAAGTCTCTGTTGAATTCATTAGCTTGGGCTTCGAATACCTCGAAAGAGGTATTAAGGCCACTGGCAAATGGGCGGCTGCAAAGGAGAAGGAGTTAGGGAACTTGAAAGCCTCCGACTTCGTTGGTCTGGGTTTTGGCAATCCTCAATTTTCCCCGGCCCTTCAAGAGGTTGAAGAGGAAGATGCTGCCCCAGCAGAGACATCACCTTTGGATGTTACTGAGAATGAAGGCCCCAACAAACAAGATGATGGGGCGAGGTGACCAACATCGGTCTGGGGAATGAGGTTGAGGATGCCAATACAGTAGCTACAAATCCTTAGGCCTTTTTTATGAAGCTTTATGTAATTATCTGATTTTGATTTGAAGATGTAACTTCTGATTGTAGACTTAGTTACTTTGTAACTCGTAGTTTATATTAACTTCTGATACATGCTTCACTTCCTTATTTACTGAGTGCTCTTTGAATGATTTTCTTTGCCATGCAGTCTATTTAGGTCTGAGGTCATCCAAGTATGAGGTCTTACCTCAGACCTTGTCACCAAATCATGATGTTATAAGGTCTGAGGTCATCAACTAAGATGTTATACTCATTAAATACTCACCAAATTAATGATGTCAAGGGTCTGAGGTCATCCAATTATGATGTCTTACCTCAGACCTTGTCACCAAATCATGATGTTATAAGGTCTGAGGTCATCAACTAAGATGTTATCCTCATAAAATATTCACCAAATTAATGGTCTAGGGTCTGAGGTCATCGAAGTATGATGTCTAGACTCAGACCTTATCACCAAATCATGATGTTATAAGGTCTGAGGTCATCGAAGTATGATGTCTAGACTCAGACCTTATCACCAAATCATGATGTTATAAGGTCTGAGGTCATAAACCAAGATGTTATCCCCATAAATATTTTTCACCAAATTAATGATGTTTAGGGTCTGAGGTCATCCAAGTATGATGTCTGACCTCTGACCTTGTCACCAAATCATGATGTTATAAGGTCTGAGGTCATCCAAGTATGATGTCTGGCCTCAGACCTTGTCACCAAATCATGATGTTATAAGGTCTAAGGTCATCAACTAAGATGTTATCCTCATAAAATATTCACCAAATTAATGATGTCAAGGGTCTGAGGTCATCCAACTATGATGTCTTACCTCATACCTTGCCACCAAATCATGATGTTATAAGGTCTGAGGTCATCAACTTAAAGTGTTATCCTCATAAAATATTCACCAACTTAATGATGTCTAGGGTCTGAAGTTATCCAAGTATGATGTCTGACCTCAGACCTTGTTACCAAATCATGATGTTATAAGGTTTTAGGTCATCCAAGTATAATGTCTGGCCTCAGACCTTGTCACCAAATCATGATGTTATAAGGTCTGAGGTCATCAACAAGGACGTTATCCCCATAAATAATTTTCACCAAATTAATGATATCTAGGGTCTGAGGTCATCCAAGTATGATGTCTGACCTCAGACCTTGTCACCAAATCATGATGTTATAAGGTCTGAGGTAATCAACTAAGTTGTTATCCTCATAAAATATTCACCAAATTAATGATGTCAAGGGTCTGAGGTCATCCAAGTATGATGTCTTACCTCAGACCTTGTCATTAAATCATGATGTTATAAGGTCTGAGGTCATCAAGTTAAGATGTTATCCTCATAAATAATTTTACCATTCGAGCATAATGAATCAAGTATTGACACATGAACTGATGTTCTCATTAATAATCTCTTCATAGGATGATACATTTACGTGAAAGCCCTGGTAACATCATATGTAATACTTTTTTAGATGATCAACATTCTAAGGGTTGGAGAAAGGTTCCCCTTCGAGGTTTTCTAGCCTGTAGGTCCCAGGTATATCCTCCTCAATCACTTTGTAAGGGCCATGCCAATTTGGGTGAAGCTTGTTCGCCTTCTACAACGTCTTCTTCAACACCAGGTGCCCTACATCTATGGGCCTTGATTTTACCCTTTGATTGTAAATTTTTTCTTTTCATTTTTGGTAAGCTGCCTGCCTAACTTCTACATCTTCCCTTCTCTCTTCAATCAAGTCTAGGTCGAGTCTTCTCTCCTCTCCATTCTTCTCAGGGTCATCGGTCTGAATCCTATGAGTAGGGAGTCCTACCTCTATCGGTATGACGACCTCTGAACCATGTGATAACATAAATGGGGTCTCACCTGTTGGTGTCCTAGTCGTCATTCTTCCCTTAGCCTCTTCCAACCTCTTCTTGATCCCATCGAGAATTGTTCTGTTAGTGACTTCGGTCTGACCGTTTGCCTGAGGTCAGCCAGGAGAAGATAAAAACTGCATTATCCCAACTCTTTCGAAGTATTTTTCTAAGGAAGAATTCTTGAACTGGGTTCCGTTGTTATAGATGAGGGTGTTTGGGAGTCCATGTCTGCATATGATGTTTTTCCAAATAAATTAGAAGGTCTTCTGCTCTATAATCGTGATCATCGGCTCAGCCTCTACCCATTTGAAGAAGTAATCAATGGCGACTATTAGAAATCGATAATTATTTGCAGCCCTTGGCAGGGGTCCTACTAGGTCAATTCCCCATACTACGAATAGCCAAGGGGAACTAATTGACATCAGAGGCCGATAAGGTTGATGTGGGATAGTGGAGAATCTCTGACATTTATAGCATCTCTTCACGTATGTAGCAGCATTTTTGGCCAAGATCGGCCACCAATATCCTTGCGTGATAATCCTCTTCGCCAAAGGTCTCCCTCCTAAGTGACTGGAACAAGAACCCTCGTGCACCTCCTGTAGTACGTGAGGAACTTCGGTGGGATGAACGCATCTGAGGAGAGGTAATAGGAATCCCTTCCTATACAGGACATCTCCTACTATTGAGAACTTTGTAGCTCTGTACCTTAATTTTCTCCTCTCTAACTTTGACTCCGGTATCACCCCCTCTCTAATATATCGGATAAGGGGATCCATCCATGAGTCCCCTAAGTTCAAATTGAGGCAATGGTTACTGACCTCTTCTTCTTCAATGGTTGCTCTGGGAAAGATCTCAACAGGGACTGTCCTTTTGATATCTGTCCTCATTAATGAAGCTAGCCTTGCTAATGCATCTACATGACTATTGGTTTGACGAGGTATTCTCTTTATCTTTACCTCTTCAAAGCCTTCGAGTATCGTTGTCACCCACTTCAGGTATTTTTCCATCCTTTTGTCTTTGGCCTCATAAATCCCTAATACTTGATTAACAACCAACCTTGAGTCACTGTGAAGGAGGAGTCGTCTTATACCAATGGTCCTTGCTAAGAAGTGGCCTACTATCATGGCCTCATATTCTGACTTGTTGTTTGACGCCTTGAAGTTAAACCTTAGGGCATATTTGAATTTGGTACCATCCGGGGCTGAGAGTATCAACCCCATCACCGCTCCCACTTTCGCTAGAGGACCCGTCGACAAAGAGGTTCGAGATGTCTCTATCTGATGAGAAGCCACCTTCTAACATTATTCCCTGCCTGAAGAGGTACCGAACTTCCTCATTCTCAGCTATTCCATCTCTGGCTCCCTTAATCATAACCTCTTTCGAGTGTTGGAAGACGTTACTGTTTGACCCTTCTGTAGTATCTAAATTATTCTCAACTTTAACCTCTTCCCATGTGAACTCTGTGATAAAATTTGCTAGTGTCTGCCCTTTGATGGCCGTGCTAGGCTGATAAGTGAGGTCATATTCCCCTAACTCAATGGCCCATGTCATCAACCTACCCGACTTCTCAGGCTTATGAAGGACCTATCTTAGTGGGAAGTCGGTGAGGATGACCATGGAATGGGCTTGAAAGTAAGGTTTCATCTTCCTAGAAGCATGTATCAGGGCGTAGGCCAACTTTTCCATCCGAGGATAATTTTTCTCAGACCCCTGAAGGGCCTTACTGTTGAATTACACAGGCCTTCGGACCCCAACGTCCTCCCGTACAATGACCGCACTTATAGCTAATTCAGAGACCGCTAGATAAATAAACAACCTCTCTCCCGCTATTGGACGAGATAAGAGCAAGGGAGATCTAAGGTAGGAATTGAGTTGATCAAAATCCTCATCATGCTCTTTGTCCCATTCGAAGGCCTTTTTAAGCACCTTAAAGAACAGAAGACACTTGTCGGTCGCCCCGGAAACAAATCTGTTGAGCGCAGCCACTCTTCCAATGAGCCTCTGGACGTCCTTGATACTCCTTGGTGTCTTCATGTCGAGAAAAGCCTTAATTTTCTCCAGGTTTGCCTCTATTCCCCTATGATTGACAATGAATCCAAGAAATTTCCCGGCTCCTACCCCGAAGACACACTTCGCAGGGTTGAGTTTCATTCTGTACAAGTCCATGGTATCGAAAGTCTTTCCAGATCTACCACGTGGGTACAGGCCTTTAAGCTCTTCGTTAACATGTCGTCGACATATACTTCCATAGTCTTGCCTATTTGGTCTTCAAATATCTTATTCACAAGACATTGGTATGTTGCCCCCACATTTTTCAATCCTAAGGGCATCACTTTGTAGCAATACGTCCCTTTGTCAGTGATGAAGGCTGTCTTCTTTGAGTCTTCGGCATCCATGAAAATATGGTTGTAGCCTGAGTACGCGTCCATAAAGCTCATGTCCTGCAGTTGCATCTACCATCTGGTCGATCACACATAAGGGATAACTGTCTTTTGGGAAAGACTTGTTCAGGTCGGTGAAGTCTACGCACATTCTCCATTTTTCGTTGGCTTTGGGTATAATGACTGCGTGCGATAGCCATTGCTGATACATGACTTCCCTGATAAACTTGACCTCTTCTAACTTCCTGACTTCTTCCCGGATGATGTCATACTTCTCCCTGGAGTAAATTCTTCATCTTTTTTTATTGGCCTAGCATCCTTAGTCACATTGAGTTTGTGGCACATAACTTCAGGGCTAATGCCAGGCATGTCCACGTGACTCGAAGCAAAGACACTCTGTCTCTTTCTCAGGAAGTTTATCCGTTCTTCCATGATTTCTGCTTTTATGGTTTTGACGACTTGGATGGTTTTTTTCCGGCTCGTCCTCATTGAGGATGATGGATTCTACCTCTTCCGTGGCCTCTCATTTCTTTAACTTTATTTCATCTCTGGGGTCAAGTGTATCAATGTTATATGTGGTCGTTTCTCTCTTATGAGCCTCTCTCTCTTCATCCGAATTGAAGTAGCATTCTTTTGCTATGGTCTGGTCACCCTACACTTCCCCTACCCCATAGGGGGTTGATAATTTTAGCATCTGGTGGACCGTCGACGGCACGGCTTCAAACTCCTTAAGGTCTACTCTTCCTATGATGAAGTTATAGGCCGAGAAGACATTTTCGTCCATAACAAAAAAAATGATCTTCCGAGTTAACCTCTTAGGCCACTCATCGCCCATTCACACGTCCATCTCATACATGCCCAGTGTATGGACCTTTTCACTGTTGAACCCTATTAACGGATGATGATAGGGTACCATCCTAGCTCTGCTAAGGCCCAGGCTTTTGAAGCAGGGCCAGAACATCATATATTCTGAACTTCCTCCGTCTACAAGAATTCTTTACACCTCATATCCATGAACTCTTATTCTGATCACCAAAGGGTCTTCATGTGGAGCTAGGATGCCTTTGAAGTTGAGTCGAGAGAATCCAACTACGAGAGTGTCCATGTCTACCTTCTTTATCTTCTATGTAGTCTCGGCAGACGCCAGGTTTACCACTTCAAGTTTGGCCACTGATATGGCCTCTGCCACTTGAGCTTTTCTGTCAGCAACCTCAGAACCACCCCATGCAAGTACTCTGCATATGGTGATAATGCTAATGGAGATCAAACTAACCCTCTTCACTGGGGTGTTATCATTTTTTGACGGGAGGTCTGGATCATCTTCGTCATCTTCGTCTGAGTCACCATCTCTTCTTGCTGGGGTATCGTCACGACATCTATCGTTCATCTTCTTTTTGGGGTCATCTCTTCCCCTTTCGGGAGATTTTCCATTAACATATTTCCTTAACTTTCCTGACTTCAACATCTTCTCGATCTCATCCTTCAAGGCGAAACACTTGCCTATTATATGGCCATGGTCTTGGTGGAATTCACACCATAAGTTCTGGTTCCTCTTATGTGGATGAGCCTTCAGCTTCTCTGGACATCATAGGGATCGATCATTCTTGATCTCATTGAGGATGTGTTCGTAGCTTACCGTAAGAGGGGTATAACGCGTAAACTTATCATCAACTAACCTCTTCTTTCCATCCTTCTTTCTTTGGAACTTTCCACTACTACCGCCGTTGTCATCTTTATACTTAGCGACCATGGCCTCTTCAACGTTCATGACCTTCCCCGTAGTTGCCAATAGCTCCGCCATGGACTTTGGTGGGTCTTCCGTAAGTTTGCACAATAACTTCCCCTTCTGAAGACCTCCTATAAGGGCTGTCATGGAAATATCTTTTTGTAATCTTCAACCTAAAGTTTTTCTTTGTTGAACCTGGCGATGTAGTCTCTTAGGCTCTCGTGCTTGCCTTGCTTGACATACAACAGATGGGTGGTCTTCTTTTGAGGTCTTACCCCAAAGTAGAAATTGTGAATGAACCGTTCATCCAAGCCCTTAAAGTTCTCAATTGAATTCTTCGGAAGAGAAGTAAATAATATGTGCGCAACTCCCGTCAAGGTCCCAGAGAAGGCCTGACACTTCACCCCATCTGGTATTGATTAAATGTCCAACGCTGACTGGTACATCTCAATATGATGTACAATATTGGTGCTACCGTCATACTTGGGAGTCACTGTGGGCGGCTTGAACTTGGCTGGGGTAGGGAAGCTTACTATCTTAGCCATGAACGGAGAGCCCTCTGAGAAAGCTCTTTGTAGTGGATCCCGACTTTTGATGAGGTCTCCTATCTTGTCCTCAAGATGTTGGATGGAGTCATTCCATGGTCTTGCAACATCGGCCTGGCCGAGGTTATCCCCAGCCACCTCCAAGGGATGGACTGAGGGTTCCCCAACCAGGGCATAACGTCTGCTGTTGACCTCTTATTTGTCTCTTCCTCGTCCCTGATGAGGACGACGTTGTCTCTCTTCCCTTTGTGAGCCAGCTGCACTTCTCGACCTTGACAACCTTTGTATTAGGTCATTTACAGGGCCGAGCCTTTCAAAGGCTGACCCTCTGCTCAGTTTATCAAAAGCTGATCCTCGTTGTTGGTCTTCTCCACCTCTTCTGCCCCCACAACCTTGGCTTTGTTGGATAGGATGAACTGTATTATTTGAAACCTCATACGGCTCCCAACAATCATCCGGGACATCTTCCGCCTCTAGATCATCATACCTGTCCTCAAGGCAAGGGTTTTTTTGCCTCCCTAGGCATAAGCGCCTAGGGTCAGCAATGTCCCTCCTCCACTGGGGTGTAGGTTGGTCTTTTCGCGGTGCCTGGGGTGGTCCCCTGGCATCAGAATGAGGCTGAACAGCCGCCGGAGTGATCATTTTCGGTAAGACTCCAGGTGGCCTCTTCATATTTTGGCTGAGTTGTTCAAATTTCTCCTGCATTGCTTATTGCGTTGCAGTCAAAGACCTCAAGGCTGCAGCCACCTCCGCCATTTCGGATTGGGGCGGTGCCTGGCTAGAGCTAGGTCCTCCGGCACGAGGCAACGGAAGAGGTGGTGGTAATTTCGGTGCCACGTGTTAGCACAAAAGAGATGGTGTAGTAAATGAGCTTAATACCTTACATGACCTCTTTCAATGGTGAAACATCTCCACAGAAGGGGTGAGTCCTGGTTCACCACCAGAGTCTCCGGTGAGGTTTAGTGAATAATGAGGAAGAGACGGCTTCTCGTTTCCCACAGACGGCGCCAAATTGATGATGCTGAAAATAGCACCACCCTTCAAGGATTTTTGTAAGCTCAATTTAATGTTAACAATGGCAGTATAACGGTGTATAATAGAAGGAGGTGAGGAGAAGAGGATTGACACTGGCATATAAGTGGCTCAATCAATAAGGCCTATGTCCACTGTGCAAGTGAGTGATTAATATCACTATATGAGGGCTCTAATGTCCATAGACACAAACTCTCAATATTTCTCTCTCTACTGTATATTTAGACAAAGTTTCAGCTAGGGTTGCTCATTTTGGATCCCTTACAGGGTAGAGGATGATCTCTATAAATAGTGCCTGGTGGGTGTAATGGACCCCCCAAGCATGCAATGAACATGTGCATAAGGATCAAATAAGTACGAGAATGACACCTGGCTGATATTATGCAGATAATGATGACCTCAATATTTCCTCACATGAGGGGAATAATTCGGTTATAACTGATTGTGTACAAGTGCTCCCAACAGTACATATACTGATAAGGACTCGGCCATCGGCGAATGGTCCCAACCTCGGCCTGGAAGAGGATGAGGTGATGACCTTGGCTTAGTGGGAGAGCCGAGGTAAGGCAGGTGGAGCTGTAACGTCGACCTGGGCTGAGGTGTTGGTATCGTAATAGGAACGTCGGTTGATCCCCAGTCGAGATTGGTTATGATGACGGGTTGGCAACCTCGTCTCTAACCAAGCCGATGTTGCAAGCCTTTGATTAGCAGATGGATAACAACATCTGTGGATCATGAATACCTCTCATGCCGAGGTAACTAGTAATGTCGGTCGTGGCCGACCTTGCTTAGGACGAGACCGCTGGGGGTCAATCTAAGGCCCTTCCAACCTCGTCCTCTTCCAGACTGAAGTTTATGTCTCTGAGCAGTTGGGCACATATATGGCATATCAATCACCCCCTAGCCCTTAGTTACATGTGAGAACAGGTGACTTATGGGGTATCCACCTCTGAGGTCTCTCCTTGTGCCAATACTCCCTTGACACTTATCAATTGCTGAAGTAGATGGCGTACCAGGTAAGCTCAATGATGTCAGTTGTCCTTTGGTCTCCCACGACAATGATGGGCCTTGTGATACGTGTAGGGTTATTTAAATGTTAAACCCTTTTTCCCTCTCTTTCTTCCCCACTTCTTCATTCTCTCACCTGCGATTCTCTATTTTCTCTCTCTACAAGAGCTTGGACAGAGGTGCATTGGGTGGATTTTCCTTGCAATCCCTTCCTTTCTTCTCATTGCCTTCCTTCAGGTATCATTTACCATCTCTTCTTCTTCATTTTTCCCGTCTTGTTCCTATTTTTGCATTTTTCGGTGAGCTTCAAGAGGTTTTCGATTAGTTTATTAGTTTTTTGGAGAGTTCATGTATTTTCTGGTGAACTGTTCTTGATCGTTTTTCATTCAAAACCCTAGTTTGATCCTTGTCCAATCCAAGTTAAGTTGTTCGTTTAGAAGAGTCACAAGTGTAGGGTCTGCCTCATATGCTCAGACCCTTATACCAGCTCTTAGAGGAATTCCTCTCTCTTAGGGAGAAGACCTTAGATAAAATTTAGCTAATAGAAAGAGCCCAAGAGGAGGCTCGTAGGGCAGAGGCATTCCCCCAAAGACCTATCTTTCCACCCCCTCTGAAGGTCATATACCTTGAGCCAGCCGAACCACTTAAATCAGCAGAGGTCCCAGTTGAAACTTCCCCCATGTTTGAGTCTGAGTCATTTATCTCAGATCCTATCTCTGTGGACTCTTTTCAAGAGGCCATGGACTTTTCCACTTAGCAGGATCAGGTCCTTGACTAGGTCGAGGTTTCTAGTCATGCCTCATCTCACAACAGTTCAAGCACATCGTACTCTTCCTCCGCGTTGAGGTTGTAGGTCCTAGCATTGTTGTTCCACCAATTCTTGAAGCCATTCCCCTATCGGCTATCACAGGGGTTGAGTTCGCTCAGAGGTTCCCAAGTGGTCCCCAATCGTTTGATTAGGCCGACATTGAACCGAATGATGATGATGGGTATGAGAGCGATGTTTACACCTCGGAGGCAGCCGAGATAGAGAGAACTGTCATTGAGATTGACCTTCTTGCCTTCAGGCATCTATATTCCATTAGCCCCTCCACAAAACTCAGGAGACCTATGAGGGAAGAGAGGGATTTTAGCGATCGAGATGGTGAGATCTGTGTGTATGAGCAGATGTTCAAAGTAGGGTTTCGTCTTCCCATTCTTCCCATCATTAGGGCTATACTTTCCTACATCAACTTAGCTCCTTCTCAGTTATCCCCCAATGCTTGGAGGGTGATAATTGGAGCTATAGTTTTATGGAAGGCAATCCACCATTCAGACCTTCCTGTCCAGGTCTTCACCGGGTGATACATCCCATCCTCTGCCAGGAACCATCCGAGCTATTACCATTTCTTAGCTCAAAAGTCAACTAAGAATATGTTGCAGGTTACCCAAACTAGCAACCATAATTGGAAGCCGCGATATTTCTTTGCCTCAGGGGCATGGGAATTTGGACCTTGTGTCCACTCTTTGAATTTAGAGCCGAGGATACCCCTGAGATGGGGCAAGGTGTCAATGGATTCCAGGGCTAACACTGGGTTAAGCTAGAATAATCTTCAAAAAGTGAAATACCTCTAAGATCAGGGGGAGCGCGGTCTGTTGGTTAAGTTCGAGCACCTGATGACCCCCTACTATCTCTCAGAGACTAGGCTTGGGGGTAGTGCATTGACAGAGCTCCGTAAGTACTTATTTTATTATTTCAGTAAGTTAAACATCTGAGTTTTTTTATGTGTCTGATATTGTAACTTTGACCTTTCCATTTGCAGAGCGCCCCGAAGGCATTTCGAACGATGTCTGGGAGATGTCTGCCCCAAGTCTCACGAATTTGGTGAAGAAGGCAGACCTGAATGCACCCCCTCCTCCTCCACCGAAGAAGAGTGTCAGCATGTCTAAGTCCGATGCTCCAAAAAAGAGGAAAACTGCAACCACCTCCCCTGAGGATCAGAGAAAAATTAAGGCCTAAAAGTCCATCCCCATATCCTCTGAGGATGCCTTGGCTGCTCGTCTAGAGTAGCTAAAAATTAATGATAGCATAATAGGCCACAGTTTGCAAGTGTTGGATCTTCTATAACCGATGCTAAGAAAAGCTTTTGTTGCTCCATAGACACTCCTCTGCTGGTTGAGTTTGGCCTTCACAGGTTCATTCAGGTATAACTTTGGATTTCAGTTTAATTTTGAAGTGTAACCTCTGTTTTGAATTTAAACTTATACATTTAATTTCTTGATTTACGGGGCCTCGTTGCTATGAACTATCTTGCTAACTGGACTCTGAAGAAGTTACCCCTCATCGAGAAAGGCCAAGAGGTCGAGAAGGTACAGAGCTATTGAATGCAGAGGTAGATCGTCTGAAGTCTGCCTTTGAGGGATCTGATAAGAAGGTTAAGGAGTTAGAGAAAGATATCTCCAAGCTTAAGAAGGACCACACCATTGCTCTGAAGGCCAAGGATGACGTTCTCCAGCAGAAAGTTGATGCTACAGTGAAGGCATCCCTTGAGGATGCTTATTAGGGGATCCTGGCTGATTATAAAGTCTCTGATGAATTCATCAGCTTTGGCTTTGAATACCTTGAAAGAGATATTAAGGCCATTGGAAAATGGGCGGCTGCAAAGGAGAAGGATTTAGGGAACTTGAAAGCCTCCGACTTCGTTGGTCTGGGTTTTGGCAATCCTCAATTTGCCCAGGCCCTTCAAGAGGTTGAAGAGAAAGATGCTTCCCCTGCAGAGACAACACCTTTGGATGTTATTGAGACTGAAGGCGCCAACCTCCAAGATGATGGGGCCGATGTGACCAACATCGATCAGGGGAATGAGGTTGAGGATGCCAATACTGTAGCTGCAAACCCTTTGGCATTTTTTATGAAGCTTTTTGTAATTCTCTGATTTCGATTTCAAGATTTAACTTCTGATTATAGACTTAGTTACCTTGTAACTCTTAGTTTATATTAACTTCTGATATATGCTTCACTTCCTTATTTGCTGAGTGTTCTTTAAATGATTTTCTTTGTCATGCAGTTTATTTAGGTCTGAGGTCATCCAAGTATGATGTCTTACCTCAGACCTTGTCACCAAATCATGATGTTATAAGGTCTTAGGTCATCCACTAAGATGTTATCCTCATAAAATATTCACCAAATTAATGATGTCAGGGGTCGGAAGTCATCCAAGTATGATGTCTTAGCTCAGACCTTGTCACCAAATCATTATGCTATAAGGTCTGAGGTCATCAACTAAGATGTTATCCTCATAAAATATTTACCAAATTAATGGTCTATGGTATGAGTTTATCGAGGTATGATGTCTGACCTCAGACCTTGTCACCAAATCATGATGTTATAAGGTATGAGGTCATCCAAGTATGATGTTTGGCCTTAGACCTTGTCACCAAATCATGATGTTATATGGTCTGAGGTCATCAACCAAGATGTTATCCCCATAAATAATTTTCACCAAATTAATGATGTCTAGGGTCTGAGGTCATCCAAGAATGATGTCTGACCTCAGACCTTGTCACCAAATCATGATGTTATAAGGTTTGAGGTCATTCAAGTATGATGCCTGGACTCAGACCTTATCACCAAATCATGATGTTATAAGGTCTGAGGTCATCAACTAAGATGTTATACTCATAAAATATTCACCAAATTAATGATGTCAAGGGTCTGAGGTCATCCAAGTATGATGTCTGACCTCAGACCTTGTTACCAAATCACGATGTTATAAGGTCTGAGGTCATCAACTAAGATGTTATCCTCATAAAATATTCACAAAATTAATGATGTCAAGGGTCTGAGGTCATCCAAGTATGATGTCTTACCTCAGACCTTGTCACCAAATCATGATGTTATAAGGTCTGAGGTCATCAACTTAAGATCTTATCCTCATAAATAATTTTACCATTCGAGCATAATGAATCAAGTATTGACACAGGAACTGATCTTCTCATTAATAATCTCTTCATAGGATGATACATTTGCCTGAAAGCCCTGGTAACAATATATGTAATACTTTTTTAGATGATCATCATTCTAAGGGTTGGATAAAGGTTCCCCTTCGAGGTTTTCTAGCCTATAGGTCCCAGGTACAACCTCCTCAATCACTTTGTAAGGGCCATGACAATTTGGATGAAGCTTGTTCCCCTTCTGCAACGTCTTCTTCAACACCAGGTCCCCCCTACAGCTATGGGCCTTGATTTTACCCTTTGATTATAGAATTTTGCTGTTCTTTGCTGGTAAGCTGCTTGACTAACTTCTGCATCTCCCCTTCTCTCTTCAATCAATTTAGGTCGATTCTTCTCTCCTCCCCATTCTTCTCAGGGTCATAGGTCTGAGTCCTATGAGTAGGGAGTCCTACCTCTGTCGGTATGACGACCTCTGAGCCATATGATAACATAAACGGGGTCTCACCTGTTGGTGTCCTAATCGTCATTTTGTAGGCCCATATTACAGCATAAACCTCTTCAGTCCATCTTCCCTTAGCCTTTTCCAACCTCTTGTTGATCCCGTTAAGGATTGTTCTGTTAGTGACTTCGGTCTAACCATTTTCCTGAGGTCGGCCAGGAGAAGAGAAAAATTTCTTTATCCCAACTCTTTCGCAGTATTTTTCCAAGGAAGAAATCTTGAACTAGGTTCCGTTTTTCGAGATGAGGGGTTTTGGGAGTCCATGTCTGCATATGATGTTTTTATAAATAGATTGGAAGGTCTTCTGCTCTGTAATCGTGATCATCGGCTCAGCCTCTACCCATTTGGAGAAGTAATCAATGGCGACTATCAGAAATCGGTAATTATTTGTAGCCCTTGGCAGGGGTCCTACTAGGTCAATTCCCTATACTACGAATGGCCAAGGTGAACTGATTGACGTCCGAGGCCGATGAGGTTGATGTGGGATATTGGAGAATCTCTGACATTTGTCGCATCTCTTCACATAGGCTGCAGCATCTTTCGCCAAGGTCGACCACCAATATCCTTGCGTGATAATCCTCTTCGCCAAAGGCCTACCTCCTATGTGACTGGGGAAATAACCCTCGTGCACCTCCTGTAGGACGTGAGAAACTTCGGTGGGATGAACGCATCTGAGGAGAGGTAATAGGAATCCCTTCCTATACAGGACATCTCCTACTATTGAGAACTTTGCAGCTCTGTACCTCAATTTCCTCCTCTCTAACTTTGACTCCGCTAGCACCCTCTCTCTGATATATCGGATAAGGGGATCCATCCATGATTCCCCTAGGTTCAAATTAAGGCAAGGGTTACTGACCTCTTCTTCTTCAATGGTTACTCTGGGAAAGATCTCAACAGGGACTGTCCTTCTGATATTTATCCTCATTGCCGAAGCTAGCCTTGCTATTGCGTCTGCATGACTGTGGATTTGATGAGGTATTCTCTTCATCTTTACCTCTTCAAAGCCTTCGAGTATCTTTTTCACCCTCTTCAGGTATTTAGCTGTCCTTTCATCCTTGGCCTCATAAACCCCCAATACTTGATTAATAACCAACCTTGAGTCACTCTGAAGGAGGAGTCGTCTTATACCAATGGTCCTTGCCAAGGAGAGTCCTACTAACATAGCCTCGTATTCTGACTCGTTATTTGATGCCTTGAAGTTAAACCTTAGGGCATATTCGATCTTGGTACCATCCGGGGCTGAGAGTATCAACCCCGCACCGCTCCCACTTTCACAAGAGGACCCGTCGCCAAAGAGGTTCCAGATGTCTCTATCTGATGAGAAGCCACCTTCTAACATTATTCCCTGCCTGAAGAGGTACCTGCCTTCCTCATTCTCGGCTATTCCATCTCTGGCTCCCTTGGTCATAACCTCTTCCGGGTGTTGGAAGATGTTGATGTTTGACCCTTCTGTAGTCTTTAGATTATTCTCAACTTCGACCTCTTCCCATGTGAACTCTGCGACAAAATTTTCCAGTGCCTACCCTTTGATGTCCGTCTTAGGCTGATATGTGAGGTCATATTTCCCTAACTCAACGGCTCATGTCATTAACCAACCTAACTTCTCAGGCTTATGGAGGACCTGTTTTAGTGGGAAGTCGGTGTGGATGACCATGGAATGGGTTTGAAAGTAAGGTTTCATCTTCCTAGAAGCATGTATCAGGGCGTAGGCCAACTTTTCCATCCGAGGATAATTTTGCTCAGACCCCTGAAGGGCCTTACTGTTGAAGTATACAGGCCTTTGGACCCCAACGTCCTCCCGTACAATGGCCACACTTATAGCCGATTCAGAGACCACTAGATAAATAAATAACCTCTCTCCCGCTATTGGCTGAGATAAGAGCAAGGGAGATCCGAGGTAGGACTTGAGTTGATCAAAAGCCTCATCACACTCTTTATCCCATTCGAAGGCCTTTCTAAGCACCTTAAAGATCGGAAGACACTTGTCGATCGCCCTGGAAACAAATCTGTTGAGCGCAACCACTCTTCCAGTGAGCCTCTGAACGTCCTTGATACTCCTTAGTGTCTTCATGTCAAGAAAAGCCTTGATTTTCTCGAGGTTAGCCTCTATTCCCCTATGATTGACAATGAATCCAAGAAATTTCTCGGCTCCTACCCCGAAGACACACTTCGCAGGGTTGAGTTTCATTCTGTACAAGTCCATGGTATCGAAAGTCTTTCCAGGTCTGCCACGTGGGTGCAGGCCTTTAAGCTCTTCGTTAACATGTCGTCGATGTACACTTCCATAGTCTTGCCTATTTTGTCTTCAAACATCTTATTCACAAGACATTAGTATATTGCCCCCGCATTCTTCAATCCGAAGGGCATCACTTTGTAGCAATACGTCCTTTTGTCAGTGATGAAGGCTGTGTTCTCTGAGTCTTCGGCATCCACAAAAATCTGGTTGTAGCCTGAGTACGCGTTCATGAAGCTCATGTCCTGCAGTTGCATCTACCATCTGGTCGATCCGAGGTAAGGGATAGCTGTCTTTTGGGAAAGACTTGTTTAGGTTGGTGAAGTCTACGCACATTCTCCATTTTTTATTGGCTTTGGGTACAATGACTGCATTCGATAGACATTCCGAATGTATGACTTCCCTGATAAACTCGGCCTCTTCCAACTTCCCGACTTCTTCCCGGATGACGTCATACTTCTCCTTGGAGTAAATTCTTCATCTTTTTTATTGGCCTAGCATCCTTAGTCACGTTGAGTTTGTGGCACATAACTTCAGGGCTGATGCCAGGCATATTCGCGTGACTCCGAAGTTTATCAGTTCTTCCTTGATTTTTGCTTTTATGGCTTTGCCGACTTGGATGGTTTTTTCCGACTCATCCTCATTGAGGACGATGGATTCTACCTCTTCCGCGGCCTCTCCTTTCTTCAACTTCGTTTCATCTCTGGGGTCAAGTGTATCAATGTTATATGTGGTATTTTCTCTCTTATGAACCTCTCTCTCTTCAGTCGAGTTCAAGTAGCATTCTTGTACTATGGTCTGGTCACCCTGCACTTCCCTTACCCCATAGGGGGTCGAGAATTTGAGCATCTGGTGGACCGTCGATGGCACGGTTTCAAACACCTTAAGGGCTACTCTTCCTATGATGAGGTTATAGGCCGAGAAGACATTTTCGTCCATAATAAAAAAATTAATCTTCTGGGTTAACCTCTTACGCCACTCATCGCCCATTCGCACGTCCATCTCATATATGCCCAGTGGATGGACCTTTTCACCGCTGAACCCCATTAACGGATGATGATAGGGTACCAGCCTAGCTCTACTAAGGCCAAGGCTTTTGAAGAATGGAAAGAACATCACATCTGCTGAACTTCCTTCGTCTACAAGAATTCTCTGCACCTCATATCCTCGAACTCTTGTTGTGATCACCAAAGGGTCATCATGTGGAGCTAGTATGCCTTTGAAGTCGAGTCGGGAGAACCCAACTATGAGAGTATCCATGTCTACCTTCTTTCTCTTCTGCGTAGTCTTGGAAGACTTCAGGTTTACCACTTCAATTTTGGCCACTATTTGGCCTCTGCCACATGAGCTTTTCTGTCAGCAACCTCAGAACCACCCCCGCAAGTCCTCCGCATATGGTGCTAATGCCAAAGGAGATCATACTAGCCCTCTTCACTGAGGTGTTATCTTATTTTGGCGGGAGGTTTGGATCATCTTCGTCATCTCCGTCTGAGTCACCATCTCTTCTTGCTGGGGTATCATCACGACATCTATCGTTCCTCTTCTTTTTGGGGTCATCTCTTCCCCTTTTGGGAGCTTTTCTATCAACATATTTCCTCAACTTTCCTGACTTTAACATTTTCTCGATCTCATCCTTCAAGGCGAAGCACTTGTCTGTTATATGGCCATGATCTTGGTGGAATTCTAACCATAAGTTCTGGTTCCTCTTATACTGAGGAGCCTTCATCTTCTTTGGCCATTTTAGGGATCGATCATTCTTGTTCTCATTGAGGATGTGTTCACAGCTTACCATAAGAGGGGTATAACGCGCAAACTTGTCATCAGCTGACCTCTTCTTTCCATCCTTCTTTCTTTGGAACTTTTTGCTGCTACCACCGTTCTCGTCTTCATACTTAGCGGCCATGGCCTCTTAACCGTTCATGACCTTCCCCGTAGTTGCCAATAGCTTCACCATGGACTTTGGTGGGTCTTTCGCAAGTTTCCACAATAACTTCCCCTTCTGAAGGCCTCCTATGAGGGCGGTCATGGCAATATTCTCTTCGTAATCTTCAACCTCAAGTTTTTCTTTGTTGAACCTGGTGATGTAGTCTCTTAGGATCTTGTGCTTGCCTTTCTTGACATACAACAGATGGGTGGTCTTCTTTTGAGGTCTTAACCCAAAGCATAAATTGTGAATGAACCGTTCAGCCAAGCCCTTAAAGTTCTCAATTGAATTCTTAGGAAGATAAGTAAACTATATGTGTGCAGCTCCCGTCAAGGTCCTGGAGAAGGCCCGACACTTTATCTCATCTGGTATTGAGTAAATGTCTGCCGCTGACTGGTAAATCTCAATATGATTTACAGGATTGGTGCTATCGTCATACTTGGGAGTCACTGTGGGTGGCTTGAACTTGGATGGGGTAGGGAAGCTTACTATTTTAGCCACGAACGGAGAGCCCTCTGAGAAACCTCTTTGCAGTGGATCTCGACTTTTGATGAGGTCTCATGTCTTGTCCTCAAGACGTTGGATAGAGTCATTCCATGGTCTTACAACGTCAGCCTGGCCAAGGTTATCCCCAGCCACCTCCAAGGGGTGGACTGAGGGTTCCCTATCCACGGCACAATGTCCGTTGTTGACCTATTCTTGGTATCTTCCTCATCCCTGATGAGGCCGACGTTGTCTCTCTTCCCTTTGTGAGCCGGATACACTTCTCGACCTTGACAACCTTTGTCTTAGGTCATTTATGGGGCCGAGCCTTTTAAAGTCTGACCCTCTGCTCAGTCGATCAAAAGCTGATCCTCGTTGTTGGGCTTCTCCACCTTTTTTGCCCCCACAACCTTGGCTTCATTGGATAGGACGAACTGTATTGTTTGAAACCTCATACGGCTCCTAACAGTTTTCTGGGATTTCTTCCGCCTCTAGATCATCATATCTTTCCTCAGGACAAGGGTTTCCTTGCCTCCCCAGGCACAAGAGCCTAGGGTCAGCAACGTCCCTCCTTTGCTAGGGTGTAGGTTGGTCTTTCCGCAGTGCCTGGGGTGGTCCCCTGGCATCAGGATGAGGCTGAACAGCCGCCGGAGTGATCATTTCCGGTGAGACTCCAGGTGGCCTCTTCATATTTTGGCTGAGCTGTGTAAATTTCTCCTGCATTGCTTGTTGCATTACAGCCAAAGACCTCAAGGCTGCGTCCACCTCCGCTATTTCGGATTGGGGCGGTGCCTGGCTGGAGCTAGGTCCTCCCCCACCAGGCGGCGAAAGAGGTGGTGGTAATTTTGGTGCCACGTGTTAGCACAAAAGAGTTGGTGTAGTAAATGAGCTTAATACCTTACATGACCTCTTTCAATGGTGAAACAACTCCACGCAAGGGGTGAGGCCTGGTTCACCACCAGAGTCTCCGGTGAGGTTAAGCGAATAATGAGGAAGAGATAGCTTCTCGTTTCCCATAGATGGCGCCAAAATGATGATGCTAAAAATAGCACCATCCTTCATGGTGTTTGTAAGCTCAATTCAATGTTAACAATGGCAGTATAAGGGTGTATAGTAGAAGGAGGTGAGGGGAAGAGGATTAACACCGGCATATAAGTGGTTCAGCCAATCATGCCTACGTCCACTGTGCAAGTGTGTTATTAATATCACTGTATGAGGGCTCTAATGGCCATAGATACAAACTCTCAAGCTTTCTCTCTCTACTGTATATTTAGATAGAGTTTCAGCTAGGGTTGCTCATTTTGGATCCCTTACAGGGTAGAGGATGATCTCTATAAATAGTGCCTGGGCGGTGTAATGTACCCCCCAAGCATGCAATGAACATGTGCATAAGGATCAAACCAATATGAGAATGACACCTGGCTGATCTTATGCAGATAATGATGACCTCAATATTCCCTCACGTGAGGGGAATAATTCGGTTATAACTGATTGTGTACATGTGTTCCCAACAGTACTATGCTGATAAGGACTCGGCCATCGGCGAATGGTCCCAACCTCATCCTGGAAGAGGATGAGGTGATGATCTTGAACTAGTCGGAGAGCCGAGGTAAGGCAGGTGGAGCTGTAACATCGTCCTGGGCCGAGGTGTTGGTATTGTAATAGGAATGTCGACTGATCCCCAGCCGAGATTGGTTATGATGACGGGTTGGTAACCTCAGCCTTAACCAAGCCGAGGTTGCAAGCCTTTGACGACCATATGGATAACTGCCTCTGTGGATCATGAAGACCTCTCCTGCCGAGGTAACTAGTAACGTCGGTCGTGGCCGACCTTGCTTAGGATGAGATCGCTGGGGGTCAATCTATGGCCCTTCCGACCTCGTCCTCTTCCAGGCCGAGGTTTATGTTTCTGAGCAGTTGGGAACATATATGGCATATCAGGAAGGATGCAGTTTTTTTATTCTTGAGAGGATCATAGTATATTCATTTATAAAATTTGTAAGTTGCAATTTATAAATTTTATAAAGTGAATAATAGGTTTTACCTGAATGTTTTTTTTCCAGAAACTCTATTTTGATTACATGCTTTCTTGATTTGCTTTTTGAATAACATAGTTTCATGTTCTACGGCTATAATAATTAAAATTTGGTGTGGGTTGTAATCTAAATTTTATAAGTTAACGCCATTAGATAATTGCACACTCTTAAATTGGTATCAAAGTGGGTTTCACCAAATTATCATGAGATCCTGATTTTTTGCAAAAAATTTATGTGATTTCAGTTTTTTTTGGTAAAAACACTAATTTTCCGATGGATAATATATATATATATATATATATATATATATATATATATATATATATATATATATATATATATATATAAAAAATAGGATGCCAATTTTCGATGGATCAAACTATGCCTATTGGAAAGCCCAAATGAGATCCTCTTTAAAAGCCATAAATGAGAGGGTTAGGTTATTATGTGAAAGAGGGTGGACCCCACCCATGTTCAGTGTGAATAATGTTGAGAGCCCTAAACCTGTTTCCTCTTGGACTGATGATGTGCTTAAGTGGAGTACCTTCAACTCCTACGATATTAATGCTATTTATGGAGGACGCATCATGACATGCACTACGTTTAAGGGAGCATGTGATATCCTCCAGTTGACACATGAGGGTACCAACGCTGTCAAAACATCTAAGATTTAAAATTTAAACACCCAATTTGAGACCATCACTATGTTAGAGTCCTAGAGTTTTGATAAATTTTATGCCAGGTTGTCGGACATCATAAACACTAATTTTAATTTGGCTAAGAAAATTCGTGAGACTAGTGTCGTTAAGAAGATTCTGTTGTCATTACCTTCCCGATTTATTCTCAAGGTTATGATTCTTAACTCTTTAGGGATTTTAGACACTCTTAGGTTAGAAGAACTTATAGGAGACCTTCAGATTTATGAGATATATATGTTCTCTGAAATAATTAAACCTGAGGATATAGGGGTATCTTTAAGACTCAAGCTAAGAATAAGAAAAAGGAGAGAGTTTTTGAGTCTAAGTCTGAGGGTGATTTTGATGTTGATGATTTGGCCTTGTTTGCGAATTTTTAAAAAAAGTTTCTCAAACTTTCCAAAACAAATTCTGCCAATAAAAAGTTTTTTGAGAAACAAAAATTAAGAATAAGGTCAAGGATAACGGTGAGAACGAGGAAGAGATAAGGTGTTTTGAGTGCGAAGGTAAAGCGCACACGTCATATGAGTGTCCCACTGTGAGAAAAATAAAGGGCAAGGAGATTTCAAATAAGGCCACTCTTAGTGATAGTGGCATTGAGTCGATTGATTTAGGAGGAGAATCACCAAATTAATCGTGCATTGAATTCATGGTTAGTCACGTGAACTCTACTAGTTTATCCCACGATGATGAGGACACATGTAAACATGAAAGCCTCGATGATCTTTTGAGCCATTCAAGTAAGAGTGAGGATCAGATTGCAAGTGAGGGAGATGGGGATCTCCAAACGTCCTTTAGTGATTTGTACATTGAGACGTTGAAAACCAAAAAGATTAATAAAGATTTGTCTCTTAGGGTGTTAGATTTGGAGAGAGAGGTGAAATTTTTGAGGGTGTTTGAGGCATCAGCGAGTCAACTCGAGCAGGTGAAGGTTTCTTTGTATGAGCAGTTGATCGTCTTAGGCCAGTAAAAGAGTGATTTTACCAACACTATGGCTAGTCTTATGGGATATCTTCAGTATTCATTGGAGAATCGTGAGAAACTGAAATCCCATGTAAGACAACTCGAGAGAGATCTCGAACACGCCCGATAGGTTAAAGTCACTTTAGAGGACGCATCTAAGAAGTTAGAAAGATGTTCCTCGGTCCCGCTTTGGGTAATGTTTAAGGGCTATGAATAGGTTATAACAGTGTGTCCACTTCCCATGTAGCACTCGAGCCGATTCCCGAGTTTGTTTTAGATCTATACGGACCTCGACCTAACACACCTAGGAATCTGAATCCATGTAGGAGAGCTCGTCCTAGACGTATTGACAGAGGTGGACCCAAGCCCATGTATGTTTGCCCCCATTGCAAGCAAAGAGGTCACCTTAGGGGATTTTGCTTTAAATTAGGTAGAGTGTTTCATAGGAATCTTCCACGATATGCTACCACACGAGTTTCCTCACACACTCCCACTTATGCTACTCCGAATACCCCCACATATCACATGAGATATTTTGAGAGTTTTCCAAAACAAGTTAAGTATTTAGTCAAAACTTCACAAAATTTGATGGATGTTTTTCATAGGATATCATCTCCTTTAGAGAACTCGTAGCATAGGATGCTTTTCATGTTCATATCTTACATGACTATTGCTAGATTGTACTATCATTGTACTTATATTTTTCATTTTGATATATTTTTCACAAATACAAAAAATTTCTTAAAAAAATTTGAAAAATACAAAAGGATTTTCAGTTCCTTTTAAGAAAAAGTGAAAAAGGCAAAAAGATTTTATTTTTGATAAAATTTTTAAAAAATCAAAACAGAGTTTGGTATTTTTTCACACTATATGTGGATGAACATTAAAGATGTTCGAGTCACCAATTAATTCCATATCCATGTGTCTATTTTGTAGTGTTTTGAAACATGAAATCATTTCATTTTTATGCTTTATAATATATGGATCCACTAAGATGTAATAGGATGACTAGTTACTACATGTTTAACTCCTTGTCTCCTTTAATGCACTTGAGGAAAGACTTATTTTAGTATTTCACTTACCTTTCGCGTGTCGATTGTAGTGTTTTCATCTCAATCTTGCTTTTAAAACGAACCAAATGAGAAAAACGAGATAATAAAATTAGTGCATGTAAGAACCATTGCCCGGATTGAAAAAATAGAACATCATTTATCCGATATATTTGGTATATTTTATTTATGCAATGGAATTGGACTACTAAAGACGTGTTGACTATGCGTGAAAATCCACCATTTGCAAAAAGAAAAGAGCCTAAAAGATTAAAGGCACATTAAAATAGAAGTTTCAGGTCAGTTTATAAGAATATTGATGCTTCACTACATATGATCATTAATTTCTTCAAAAAGATTTGAGAGAAAAAAATTCAATATGTGAGTTTTAAGGGAGTTAAGTTGAAGATCAATGGGTTATCACGTCCTTAAAAATCTCGTAAAGCATTACATAGTTTTGGTCGTTATTGGTGTGAAGACTACTTATGATATTAATTTGTTGAATAGGTTAAGTCAATTTCACTTGAGTTCACCATTTTTATACCTAAGGTAGACTTTGGGATCATTCCTTCGTGCGCATATGTTATGTTTGTCTACATTGATCAACCTATAGAATGTGTTCACACCCCTTCATTTTATTTCCATGATTCGATTATTTTTTTGTTTCTCCATGGTATGTTGTATTTATAATTTTTTTTACTTGAAAAAGTTTAAAAAAATTGAAAAATAGGTTGTCGATCCTTTGAGTTTATCATTGCATGATTATTCATTCATATTTTCTTTGCGATGATACTTTTATTATTGGTGATGTTCCCTATTTTTCATGTTTAGTTTCCACTCCTTGTCTATTCCGATCAAAATAAAAGGGGGAGAAAAAATTATGGGGGAGATTACATGAGTTTGATTTATGGGGGAGATTTTATCTTCATGCATTTCTTAATACGTCAAACTCGATTCATCATGGGTATTTACTTAATTTCATGTGTGTAGGTTTTTTTGGAAGAGCATACACTCATTACACTTGATGAAGTCAAAGTGCTAAAGAGAAGACAAAGAAAAAGTGGAATTACAAGACTTTATTTTTGAAGACATATTTATCTTCTACCTATCCATTTTAGCGGTTGAGAGGGTATTTGGATGTTATATTTATCTTAGGGGATTTATTTGTAATTTATATGTCGATTTTATGTTTTTGGCATATCCCGTTACCATTTGATTCAAGCCGACACGAAGCGCAAAGATCCAACATCTATAACTTTGAAGAATCTTCATACTATGAAGGTATAATGTTATTAAGTTTAAATCTATTCCTTGAATTTATTTTGGGATGTTTGAATTTTTATTAAAACTGGAAACAAGATTTTTTATTTAAAAAATCAAGGTATTTTTCTTCATTTAAATTTTTTTCAAAATGCACACATCTCGTTCAGACGAGATGGGAATTGTTTGAATGAGCTACTGCCTCAAAATTTGTAAACGTCATATAAATACCTATTTCGAGTTTGATTTCATTAAGACTTTTTTCCATAACTAAATCTGTATGCCTTTAGCAAAAGTTTTCAACCTTTTGTTTTGGAAAATCTTTTTTAATCACAAATCACATTTCTAGAAT
The DNA here is from genome assembly GCA_949130495.1 of Sambucus nigra. Lineage (NCBI taxonomy): Eukaryota > Viridiplantae > Streptophyta > Magnoliopsida > Dipsacales > Adoxaceae > Sambucus > Sambucus nigra. Next base: position 148,593,394 of record OX422207.1, read on the forward strand.
ATATATGAGTGAATCAAGTTTAAACCATATAGTTTGTAAGCTTGCATACATAACCGTTGTGGAAAAGGTATCTCCATGGTTGACTTATGAAATCTGGGGGGATCACTGCTAAAGATGAAGGCTGTGGATGAAGAAGGACTATAGGTCTTGTGATTCTTACGAGGATCATTGCTGAAGAAAGACTACGGTCTTGTGATTGTTGAGACAATCATAGTAGATTCATTTATAAAATTTGTAAGTTGCGATTTGAAAATTTTATAAAGTGAATAAAAGATTTTACCCTAAAGTTTTTTTTTCTCGAAACTTTGTTTTTATTACATGCTTTCTTGTTCTGGGGGCTATAAGAATTAAAATTTGGTGTGGGCTTTCATCTGAATTTAATAAGTTAACGTCATTAGATAATTGAGCACTCTCAATAGCCTCTAATACCATCCTAATCAAATTACATCTACTGAACCATATGCCTTCATTAAATCAATCTTGAGAGAACATTTAGGCACACCTTTATCCTTATGATGCACCTTAAAAATTTCCTGCATTAAGAGAATATTATCAGATATATTCCTACCTCTAACGAAGGCAGATTGCTTATTATTAAACAGGTAAAGAATAATATCTCTAAGTCTTCTCACAATCAATTTAAAGATGATCTCAAAGGTAGTGATGCAATATGATATAGGCCTGAAATCTTTCATTGGAGACGGGCTATTGGTCTTAGAAACAAGTGTAATCACTGTGATATTTCACTAATTTAGTATCTTCCCATTTCTGGAAAAATACATAACTACATCAACAATATTTTCCAAAATAATATCCCATAATTTCTGAAAAATACAGCATTATACCCATTAGGACGAGGAGCTATTTTAGGATCAAAATCAAATATGGCATTTTTGACTTCTTCTCTAGTATTAGTGAGAATATGAGGATTCAATGGAATTATTCATATATTAGTCAACCATGCATAAAATCAATTTTACCAAATTTAATCTTTGATTTAATTAAGTGTGCAAACAAAGATGTGGTCCAATTTTAAATTCAACGGACAAGGCATGCAAAAACTCGAAGAAGTAAGAAAAAATACCTTAAAAGGGCAAAACCTTTATTCAACACTATACAAGATTTAATAGACATGACCGAATTATAAACTACTTAGAACAACTAACTCTGATGCGGGATTCTTCAAATCTTCTATAGCAACGACATAGTCCAACACTTCCCATAGGAAGCAATCTTCCCTCAATATCCACTGATTAGCCCTCTTCTTCAGCAGTAGAGATTAATCTCTACAAGAGTGTTTTAACTGGAAAGTTTCTTAAATTTGATAAAGTGATCTCTAAATTTCGAAGAGATTTAGAATAATTTTGAAAGCTCGATTACAAATAGAAGTAAAAAAAAGTGTGAAAATCTTTCAAAAAGAGTTCTTGGAGACTCCAATCTCGCATCCCTATTTATAAGTAAATTAGTTACAAAGTATATATACTAGAGATTTGACTCAGACTTAATCTAAAAAACAAAATCTCACGCATTCGTTTGAATGAAAAGTACCTCATTCAAATGACAACCCCATTTTTGTTCGATCAGGCATCTAATGACATATCGAACGAGATTCTATATCTTGATGAAAAAGCACCTCATTCGATCGTTGGAAGGTTCGTTCTAACGACCTACCCATTATCATTGTAATGACTTCTAAGGAGGCTTCTTACAAGATTTCAGAGCTCGACTAAAGGCGTTGATCCAGATTTCGTTCGAACTAATAGAACTTCTAATGACATTTAATAGTTCGTTCGAATGACAATCCATTCTCATTCTAACTAGTTGGCGAGTTTTCAAAAAAATTCTCGAAAATAGTTTTAAAACATTTTGAAAAACAAACTCTTAAAAATGCTAAAACTCCTGGAAAAATAAAGCTTTGCCAAATACATCCATAACTTTTTCTAAATGTTGTTGACATACGATTATTCAATCTTTTAAAAGTCTAGAAATATGGATATACTACATGATCATAAAAATTACCTTATTCTGTAATCAAGTCTCAATCTCAATTATTTGACCCGAAGGAGTTCTCAAAAGGAGAAGATATCCTATAAAATTACTCCATCAAATATTTTTAAGTTTTAACTAAATACTCTAATTACTCTAGAAAATTAGCAAAATATCTATGGTGATGTACGGGAGCATGTGGTGAAATGTGTGGGAGTGCGTGCGGTAACATGTATAGGAGCTCGTGTGGGAGCATACCAGGGAACATGCATATGAGAAACTCTCCCTAGTTTAAAACATAATTATCTAAGGTGACCTCTACATTTTCAATGGGAACAAATATAAACGGGATTGGCTTTACCTTGCTCAAAGCGTCTAGGACGAGCTTTTCTAGGTGGGTTAGGTCTCCTAGGAGGTTTAGGAAGAGGGCCATATAGACCCATCACAAACTCAAAATCCAGCTCGAGTTATACATGAGAAGTGGATGCACTCTCAAAACCTATTCATTGCCTCTCCGTGTTACCTAATGCCGGACCGAGGAAAATCTTTCCAACCTTCTTAGATGTGTCCTCTAAAGTGACCTTGACCTCTCGGGCACGTTAGAGATCAATCTCGAGTTGGGATACATGGGCTTCAAGTTTCTCATGAGTATTTAAAGAAATTTGAAGATCTCTTATAAGACTAGCCACAGTTATGGTGAAATATGCAAAAAATATCAATTTCAAATTGAAAAGAAATGGTTAACAAAATATTCCAAAATTCAATTTTGTTTCCAAATTAAAATGAAATTAAACAAATATTTAAACTTTCGTTTAAATAAAATTAATTCAAATTCTAAATTAGGCGAAACAAACCAAACATGTATATTGAAAAATTAGTTTAATTGACTTGAATTAAATTACACTAAAATTATCCAAACTTAAATATAGCCCCAATTAAAAAATTGTTCGAGTTAAACCAATTTTTATCTTATTAAGTCTAGCATGGTTTTACATGATACTTTGCAAGATAAAAATAAACACCCCACAATGTCACGATGTACGAGGAAAAATTATAACGGAAAAAACCTCAAACGGCCCAACCACAAGTCCACAAAGTACGGTTTTATAAAGGACACGACAAGAAGAGTTACTTAATGACCAGATGCCTTCGCAAGCCTTGACGCTCTTAATTCCTCCACCGTTGCCAAGTCGATAACTCAGGAGTCCACCTTCGTCTCGAAATCCATCGATGCGGCAAAGGAACCGCCAAACACACAGAATCCACTTCCGTATGAAAAATCACTGCAAACAACTTATTTTTGTGTTGAAATTAAAACATTTTTATTCACAAAAACAAAAAGGACTTTTTGGATAAAATGTTATGCTCTCAAGGCTTGTGGAAATTCTCGAAAAGTCAACTTTAAAAATTAACTGTTTAACTCTTAAAAATGGTGGCAAAGTAGTGGGAAGTTTTAAGAAAAAACTGCTCAAAAATTGCCATTCATTCGAATGACTCTGCTATGTCATTTGAATGACTTATCGAACGAGATAGAAGTAGCTTAAAAGCGAAGTTCGTTCGAACGACAAGTCAAACGAAATTTCAGAGAAAACTGTAACAACCCTTATTTTTGGGTAATTATTTTTATAAAAAATTGCCATGTGAGGTAATTATATAAAATGATGGAACTTGGAGTAAATATTTATTTTAAGTGATTTAAAATATAATGTTTACTAAATATTGCATATTTACTGTTAAGAGAATGTAAATAGCATCATGTTATGTTTTATTTCGTTGTTGTGCCTTAAGCGACAGTTATAATTTAAAGTGATGATTGGATCATACTATGAATTATGTTACCCCGTATGAAAATTTAGAGGGCGTGGCTAATCCTGAAATGATTGAGATATTAGAAATAAGTGCCATATTGTATTTTTGGGTTCCGGGCCCTTTTGGCAGGTTACGGCTTAATTATGTAGTTACAAGTCATTTTAATGGTGTAATAACATTTAAAGATGGAATTTAGTGTTAAATAAATGTTTAAGTTTTCTAACCCTCATATTTCCCAATTAAATACTTTTTAAACCTAAAGAGAAAGAGAGAGAAACAAAATTTGGGGAAAAAGAAGAGAAAGAAGGAGAAGAGAAGAGATTGAGCTTGATCTTGCATCTATCGAAAGATATTCCGAGATTTTACCCTTAAGGTAAGTTTTTACTTGAAAATATATGATTTCATGTGGATAAATTGTAATGATAGTTGTGTATTGGGAAGAATTTTAGCAAATAGTAGGTTTTGATGGGTTTTAGAGTTTAACCCTTAGGTTTTTTAGCTGGTATGAATTAGGTTGGTTATATTGGCTTATTGTTGTGTAGTATTGTTGAGGTTTTGATGTTGGTTGATGAAAAATGAAGGAGGTGAAAGAATAGGGGGTTAGGGATTCTGAGTTTGGTGCTTTAGAAGAAAGTTTAGCTGTGGGTCTGATAGACGCGGTCGACCGCGGTCCCATGACTGATCGACCGGTACTTAAGGGTAAGGCCTACTGCTTTCTTCGATAGTTATAATTTGAAAGCGCAGTCGACAACAATCCCATGATCGATCGACCGGGCCTTCAATTTTAGCTTACTTCATTCCTTCCTAAGCAAAACTTCATAGGTGCGGTCGATCGCGGTCCAACGCCCGGTTGATCGGTCCCCTATTTTTCTCCTAAAATCCTTAGTTTTTCTCCAGCTTCGTTCTTTTAGGATAGGGACCTAGGAACCTTCTTGAATGAAGTAAAACTAGAGTTTTAGAGTCTAGTAGTGAGGAATTCAAGAACTTAAATTTGAAATGAGAGTTGGGGCATAGATCGGGGTTTGATTTAGTTAGTTGTAAGAGGAAGGTAAGGGATCTCTTTTAAATAATGTGCTAGTGTAAGTCTAGGGGAATATAGTTTACTCTAATTGTGGGCTTCTAGAATTGGGTTGAAGTAATATTATGCATTATGGTTTAAAGGGTTATCTTTAATTCATGGAAAATATTATGGAGATGAATAAAACGTTGAGGTTCATAATTATGACATGAAAAGCTTAGGGCCTCGGATAAAATGTAATGTACCTTAGAAATTGGCATATTTTGTGAATGATGAATTGTATATACATAACTCTCTAAATGCTATCATAAGGGAAGTTACGCATATGAGGTGAAGTCCCCTGGCTAGTGAATGCAGGGTGAATATAGTCCTTGGCCATAGGACCGGGTGTTATATATTGTGTCGTTATTCTTCGAAGTAAGGTAATTCCATGTATGGTTATGACTCACTGTCGAAGGTATATGGATGCTTCCCAACGTCACGCGATTTAGGATGCCCGAGTTGTCTTGGTGATAAGACCTGGAAGATGATAGCTATTTAGGGGCACATCTAGGGGGTGACTCCCGGAAGGATGGTCTTAGAATCGTTATATGTTGTGATTTTAACTATTCTTATGAGTGGTATTTTTTAAATAGTTTTCTAGGGAAAAGTCCCGTTCTTTGTGTTTTGTAAGTCACGGATCCCAAGTGTTTTTTTTTAAAAGCAGTCCCATAACTGCTCCTCAATACCAGGACTCATGTTTTTAATAGTCCCATAACTTCTCCTCAAGTGTTTTTATGCCTGTGCAAAACCTGCCCACGTTGCTGTTGATTTCCTCAAAAAAGGACCGGCTGCCAAAATGAAAATACATGGGATGGGGCACTAAATTTTTTTCCAAAATGGGACCTTATGCCTGTAATCCCTTTTTTAAATGGTGCATCATTTTATGAAGTACACTGTTTTGAATTAAGTTCCAAAGGAGGAATAGACTTGTACATGCATAGTAAGGATAACTGTAATGGAATCTTATCAAGTGAAATTGAATTATATTTCGTGCATAAATGAATATTTATCAATGCATTTGATATTGCGCTAGGTTTTGCATTTAGATTGAGAGGTGAAGATTATTATTATTATTATTGTTAATTGTGGAGAGAGAGACAAAGCTTATTCATGATGATTTGATATTCATAACTATCATGCATTTTATTCACATGGTGATCATATCAAACTCGGGCCCTGACCCGTTTATATCTCTTGTTTTTGCATGAATTCTCTTCACGTCCAGGTGCTCCGACGCCCGTAATGATCCTTCCATCCTAGTTGTCACGGAGCTATAGCATTTTGCGGATGTTGTAGGATACTTGTTATAGACGCCTCTATCTTTTGTACTCTAGCCATGATTAGTTTACATATTCGAGCGTGTTGTCCAAATTTTGTACATGTTTAAAATATTGTGATAATTGTTTAATATTCGGTGTAACCTATTTGTAATGGTCCGTTAACCGACAGCCTATTCGGTTATTATATGGGGAATGCATATATAGTTACTTGTTTGTATATTTTTCCACCATCTTTTTAAATTGGATTGTCTAAAGGATTTTCTTTAAACTTAAAGTTTAATTGACATCCGTTTCATAAAATAATTGGTGGTTATCTCATATAATTAATTTCACGACAGTGATGCTAAGAATAGACCCTCTATTATTCCTGTATTAATTGGAATATCGGGTTGGCCTCCTCTTATTTTAATAAGCGGGGTGTCACAGATGGTATGAGAGCATCAAGTTGTAGAGTCCTTAGTATCTATGTGGATTATCATGTTCTACCGTATCATTCTTTGATGTAGATCCCTATTGTTAGGACTGTTTTGTTTGTATATGTAACACCCCGCTAAATTCTGGCGTCGGCCGCCACCAAAATTAAGCCGGGCGTTAATAAATTAAATATCATCCTTAGCATGTGACAGATGTGAGATATATAAATTTAATCCACAAGTTAAACATTTAAATAAATCCCAAAGATTAAATACATTTAACTAATTTATCATCAAAATGTGATATAAAGTCCGTTACATGAAACCTCCGAATATCTGAATTATTACAATAAATCAAGTCCAACTGAAATCTCTTAAAACAACTTTGGAACCGAATGGCCCAATAAAACCCAAGTAAACTCTCACAATAAATACGAATGAATAGAAGAAAATAAATGACTAAAACGATAATATAAATTCATCTTTACTTTCAAAGGAACTCCAAAAATTTCTATGCAGCTACTCCAATTTAATTCCTGAAATATTAGTCAACGCATGTGTCAGAGCCAAAGCCCTGCGGATGAATACCGGCTACTCTTCTTAATTAGGGTCCTTGAACCCAGACGATAGTGCTATACATATCGACCATAAGAATAGAATATTTTAATTTCAAGGAATTCTATAATCCTTAATAGTTAAATTTTCTAAGAACCCACCCAAAGTATAAATGTGCCACACCAATATTATTTTAAATTTAACCCAAGTTCCACGATATTAATGTTTCTGAATTAACCGGGATGAATTGTTTTCACTTTGTTATTAGGTATGGCGGTCCTCCCGCCGTGGGTGATTTACACCAAAATGACATTAATATTACCACACATCCCCTTGTCAAGACCGCCGTCTGACCCGATTCGGCCCTCGACATATGACAAGGTTTCACACACCCACACATCCCCTTGTCAAGACCGCCGTCTGACCCAGATTTTTATTCTGTGGCCCTCGACATATGACAAGGTTCCACACACCCACACATCCCCATGTCATACTCGCCGTCTGATTCGTTTTTATCCTGCGATCCTCGACATATGACAGATTCCACACACGACATGATATCAATGCCCTCTGACCCGGTTAAACTATCGGCCTGGGACACATAATGCCGCCATTCAATTTTAATACTAGTTTTAGTCTTGTGGTATTAATTTTCCAAAATATCTCATACTAGATATTCACAACAAATTTTCCCCACCCTTAATAGCGATGTGAAAATCCTCAAAATAATTCTTAGCCCCAAAATAAAAGTCCCCAAAATAAAATTTCATCACATAATAAATAAATGATGATTTTAACAATTTACTTCAACTAGATATCAATTCTAAATTATCACATCCACGGTAAATTAGAGAATTTGTCCCCACCCAAATTTATATAACCCGCATAGATTTATTTTAATTAGTCCCATACCAAATTATCATAAATCGCAACTAAGGCCCACTTTATTAGTCCCATACCTAACAAGTGTACTATAGCAAGGGGTGAAAACTAATTATCTAAAATATCAACTTTCCCAAAATATTCAATATTTTAATATTTCATAATTGACATAAACAACAAATTATGATAATTTTCCCAACAACATTAATTTCCCAATAAATGATTTTTTATCCATATATGGGGAAAATTAAGAATAAGTATTTATAGTAACTTTCCTGAATTTATTATTTATCATAAGTCCCATAATTACTATTTATTTTCTTAGCACCAATTATTTTAGTGGTTTTAGAAATTTACATAAACATCCAATTTAAATTACTACGGGGTCCTCTACAAGTCCATAATATTTTCAAGGGTCCTCTACAAGTCCATAATATTTTTAAGAGAGTCCATAATATTTTTAAGGGTCCTTTCCAAGTCCAAAGTTTATTTAGAGGTCCTTTATATAAATTTGTCCATAATAGCACTAATTAATCCGAACAATAACAAAACTATATTTATTGGACAGATTTAAATTTATTTTTACAAAACAGCCCATAATTATTTTATTCGATTTCTTAAGTTCTAAATTTTATTTTATACCCCATGAGTTTTAATTGAGGCTATAATCAAGACATATAACACTAAAGAAAAAGAATAGGATAAACATGCCTGATTTTTCGGATGATGAATTTGATGAGAGATTCGGGTTCTAATCGGAAAATTGATCGAAAAGCTCTCTTGCACCACTTTGAAATAATTATGTTTTGACCCCCAAAAATATGCTTGAAAAGTGTTTTAATGGTGTTTTGGGTTTTGGGGTTGGAAGAAGAAGAGAGAGGAGGGTGTTTGGCTACCAAAGGTTGGCCCAAGTTGTGTGTCAAAAATCAATACCCGAACTCCCTTTTTATAGCAAAGTTTTAGGGTTAAAAATATAATAAAAATGATTTATTTTGTTAAAATTACGCACTGCTGCGCACAGATTCTGGGACCGTCGATCGATCGATGACAAGGGGTTAATCTATCGATCATGCCCAAAATCTGACAATTTCCCCTAAAAATGCCATGAGGCAAAATATTATAAATTTAATTAAAAATTCGTTTTAAATCTGATTTCAATTCCGCTTGAAGTTCTATTCTTTTAAAATCATAACCAACATATTTAACCAATAAAATTTATAAAATTCAAAAATTTATTTTTCTCGAATTTTCTAATTTTTAAATAAAAAATTATTCATTTAAAAATTCGGGTTGTTACATACTTCCCCACTAACAAGAAATTTTGTCCTCGAAATTTGACAAGTTTAAATGTATACATAAAATAATTAGGCGCCCATACACCTAATTCTACCCAAATGGAAATTATTAATATACGCATAAAAATTTAATTTTCGTACCTATCCTCACTTTAGCCACATCGTGGCTCCTGCGGTGCTTCTCGTGGCGGAAGTTGGTAGAACCTCCCATAACCAAGGTTGTTTGGCGCTGCAGCTACACCATGTGCACCAGGCGCTACTGGTGCTACTGACACTCCCTAAACGCCTATTGCTGCTAGGACAGCTGGGGCTCCTCGCACCCGAGCCCTATTGGTGCTAGAGGTCTTTGACCTTGCTGGCCTTGATTCATTTGACCTTGTACAACAGGGCCTTGTTGGTTCTCTCTACCTAAACACTTATTTGCTTTGTGTCCCACTTTCCCACCCTTGAAACAAGTACCGTGAATTGGCGCCAAGTTCCAATTTTGTTCACCCTGACGCCCTTGCCTCTGGTTTTCATGGTGAAAGTTATTATTTTGCTGACCCTGGTTCGGTCTCTCCCTCTTCCAGGTTTGATCATTACGGCCCCTATAGTCTCCGCCCCGACTCTCAGGTTCTTGCCTCTTTCCCAATTTCTTTTTATGGTTTATCCTCTCCTGCCAATGCAACATCGCGACATCCACTACTGGGGAGTAAGCAGTGTATGCCGGATTTCCCAAAACTATTTGTCTGATGGGCCATGACAACCCTTTGACGAAGCATTCCATCTTTTTATTCTCGGTATCTACTTCCTCGGGTATGAACATAGATAAGTTTAAGAACTCTTGTTCATACTCTACCACTGATTTTGAAACTTGGTCCAATTCTAGAAACTCCCTCTTTTTCGCACTCCTAATAGCATAAGGGAAATATTTGTTGTTGAATTTTATTTGAAAATCCGCATATGTCAATCTATCTCGTTCCTCAGATGTGGTGGTGCTCTCCCACCATTGTAAAGCATTTCTCGACAATTGAAATGTGGCTAATAACTGTTTTTGCACTTCCGTGCATTTCCACTAATTTCAAGTGTCATTCCATGTCCCTCCTCCATTGGTGAGCGACCGTGGGATCGGATCCTCCAGTAAAGGTAGAAGGATTTCCCTTGAAAAAGATGGTCCTCAATTTATCCCAATTTGAGACGAGTGGTTCCTGTTGTTGTGGCACTAACGTCATCCCTCTCTGTCTCCCGATTTCAATACCGGCCGCTGTGGCCTCTCTTACTATTACCGCAAGTGATTCGGCATCTAAGGTAAATTGTCTTTGTCCCTCCCGACCGGCGAAACCATAAATAGACCCTTCTTTCTTATTACAATTTTTCCTAATGTTCTTCATCTGAAAAGATAAGAATAATTATCATGAGACTCAGAAATCTAACATTACAAATCATCGAAAGGAAATCAAAGGTAATCAACGCGGAAGTTAAATAGACTCATAACCTACGAGACTTAAGACCATGCCCTGATACCATCTGTAACACCCCGCTAAATTCTGGCGTCGGCTGCCACCAAAATTAAGCCGAGCGTTAATAAATTAAATATCATCCTTAGCATGTGACAGATGTGAGACATATAAATTTAATCCACAAGTTAAATATTTAAATAAATCCCAAAGATTAAATACATTTAACTAATTTATCATCAAAATGTGATATAAAGTCCGTCACATGAAACCTTCGAATATATAAATTATTAAAATAAATCAAGTCCAACTGAAATCTCTTAAAACAACTTTGGAACCGAATGGCTCAATAAAACCCAAATAAAGTCTCACAATAAATACGACTGAATAGAAGAAAATAAATGGCTAAAACGATAATATAAATTCAGCTATTCCTGAAATATTAGTCAACGCATGTGTCAGAGCCAAAGCCCTGCGCATGAATACCGGCTACTCTTCTTAATTAGGGTCCTTGAACCCAGACGATAGTGCTATACATATCGACCATAAGAATAGAATATTTTAATTTCAAGGAATTCTATAATCCTTAACAGTTAAATTTTCTAAGTACCCACCCAAAGTTTAAATGTGCCACACCAATATTATTTTAAATTTAACCCAAACTCCGCGATGTTAATGTTTCTGAATTAACCGGGATGAATTGTTTTCACTTTGTTATTAGGTATGGCGGTCCTCCTGTCGTGGGTGATTTACACCAAAATGACATTAATATTACCACACATCCCCTTGTTAAGACCGCCGTCTGACCCAATTCGGCCCTCGACATATCACAAGGTGCCACACACCCACACATCCCCTTGTCAAGACCGCCGTCTGACCCAGATTTTTATTCTGCGGCCCTCGACATATGATAAGGTTCCACACACCCACACATCCCCATGTCATACTCACCGTCTGATCCGTTTTTATCCTGCGATCCTCGACATATGACAGATTCCACACACGACACGACATCAACGCCCTCTGACCCGGTTAAACTGTCGGCCCTGGACACATGATGCCTCCATTCAATTTCAATACTAGTTTTAGTCTTGTGGTATTAATTTCCCAAAATTTCTCATACTAGATATTCACAATAAATTTTCCCACCCTTAATAGCGATGTGAAAATCCTCAAAATAATTCTTAGTCCCGAAATAAAAGTCCCCAAAATAAAATTTCATCACATAACAAATAAATGATGATTTTAACAATTTACTTCAACTAGATATCAATTCTAAATTATCACATCCACGGTAAATTAGAGAATTTGTCCCCACCCCAATTTATATAACCCACATAGATTTATTTTAATTAGTCCCATACCTAATTATCATAAATCGCAACTAAGGTCCACTTTATTAGTCCCATACCTAACGAGTGTACTATAGCAAGGGGTGAAAACTAATTATCTAAAATATCAACTTTCCCAAAATATTCAATATTTTAATATTTCATAGTTGACATAAACAACAAATTATGATAATTTTCCCAACAACATTAATTTCCCAATAAATGATTTTTTATCCATATATGGGGAAAATTAAGAATAAGTATTTATAGTAACTTTCCTGAATTTATTATTTATCATAAGTCCCATAATTACTATTTATTTTCTTAGCACCAATTATTTTGGTGGTTTTAGAAATTTACATAAACATCCAATTTAAATTACTACGGGGTCCTCTACAAGTCCATAATATTTTCAAGGGTCCTCTACAAGTCCATAATATTTTTAAGGGTCCTTTCCAAGTCCAAAGTTTATTTAGAGGTCCTTTATATAAATTTTTCCATAATAACACTAATTAATCCGAACAATAACAAAATTATATTTATTGGACAAATTTAAATTTATTTTTACAAAACAACCCATAATTATTTTCTTCCATTTCTTAAGTTCTAAATTTAATTTTATACCCCATGAGTTTTAGTTGAGGCTATAATCAAGACATATAACACTAAAGAAAAAGAATAGGATAAACATGCCTGATTTTTTGGATGATGAATTTGATGAGAGATTTGGGTTCTACTCGAAAAATTGATCGAAAATCTCTCTTACACCACTTTGAAATAATTATGTTTTGACCCCCAAAAATAAGCTTGAAAAGTGTTTTAATGGTGTTTTGGGTTTTGGGGTTGGAAGAAGAAGAGAGAGGAGGGTGTTTGGCTGCAAAAGGTTGGCCCAAGTTGTGTGTCAAAAATCAATACCCGAACTCCCTTTTTATAGCAAAGTTTTAGGGTTAAAAATATAATAAAAATGATTTATTTTGTCAAAATTACGCACTACTGCGCACAGATTCTGGGACGGTCGATCGATCGATGACAAGGGGTCGATCTATCGATCATGCCCGAAATCTGACAGTTTCCCCTAAAAAGGCCATAAGGCAAAATATTAAAAATTCAATTAAAAATTCGTTTTAAATCCGATTTCAATTCTGCTTGAAGTTCTTTTCTTCTAAAATCATAACCAACATATTTAACCAATAAAATTTATATAATTCAAAATTTTATTTTTCTCGAATTTTCTAATTTTCTAATTTTGAAATAAAAAAATTATTCATTTAAAAATCCGGGTTACAGTATATGTATGTGATCTTCGGTGAAGATAAATTGTTTTAAATCGTGTTCTGATCCAGTTGTTTCTTCATCTCAGATGCTGCCCAGAAGAAGTCATCCAGCGAGGAGAAATAGAGTTGTAGAAGATAATGTAGAACCTCCACCGCTGCATCCAGGAAATATTAATGCCGCGGAGGTAGCTAATATTATCGCCTAGGTGGTCAATGCTACAATGATAGCCTTATCTCAATAGTTTCCTCAAGCCCAACAACCGATAGTTCATGAGGTGCGAGCCCATGCATGACCTTCCTCGTGGGAAAGAGTCAGAGAATCTTTCTTGAAGGGTCATCCCCCGAATTCCAGGGTGGTTTTGATGTAATAGTAGCAAACCAATGGAAGAAGGACATGCAGCGTCATCTTTGCATGGTAGACTGTAGTGAGGAAAGGAAGCAAATCCTTGTCACTTTTAAACTGGTTGGAGCAGCCTTACACTGGTGGGAGTCGGTGACCACGCCAGAGCAAAGAGACACTATGACTATATCAAAATTTTGGATTTTGTTCGACCGGAAGTATTTTCCTCCCGCAGTCCAAAGGGAGATGAGGAGGAAACTTCAAGATGTAGTCCAAGGTGAACATTTTGTGGCAGAATTTGAGGAAGAATTTACTCGTCTGGATAGTTTTGGGTCGGATGAGGTAGTTCCAGAGGAACAGATGATCTTAAAATTTATTGGAGGGTTGCATTGGAGAATACGACAACATTTGCTGGGAAATCCGACTTTACAAATATTTGGTGATGTAATGAGTGACGCATTGCTTCATTTCCAGGATCATCAGTTGCATGTGCAGGGAAGTAAGAAGGTTTTAGTGTCGGGGCAACCTAGTAAGCAGGGAGGAAATGGTGCTGGAGGAGCACTACCCTCGACTCAACCAATGGGAAACAAGCAGAAGGAAAGGGGCACCCAGCAAGGGGACTTGTCTAAGAGACAGCATTTTGGGGTCTTTAATTTTGGTGGGAGCGGTTTTAGACACGGTTAGGGTGCCCAGCAGCAACAGCATGTGGGCCAGCTAGGCCAGGTAGGTCGGGGTAATAATGGGAGTCGAGGTCATCTGGGTCAAGGCCTGGGACAGTTCTAAAATATTAGGGGCCATCATCAGGAGAATATGGTGGGCTGTTACTTTCAATGTGGGGAAACAGGTCACTTTAGGAGAGCTTCCCCCAGTTAATTGGGGGACAGTTACCTCGAGTTCCACAGCATCAGTAGGCACATTTATCGCCACCACCACCTATTCTAGCCGCCCCTCCGCAGCAGGGGAAATTACAGTATGGGCGTGTTTACCATATTCAGGATGCTTTCCTTCCTCCAACCCCACCCTCACCGCCAACTATTGAGGGTAAGTTTCCAATTCAGGGGCACGTGTGACGTGTGTTGTTTGATACAGGTGCAACGCACTCGTTTATTTCTAGAAATTTTGGTCAATCGACGGAGTTAATTAAATTTGCGAAAAGTACCTTTACTAGTGTCGAATCTTCTATGGGTGATGGTTCGCTCATTTTCTTTGTTTGTAAAGAAGTAAAAATAAATCTTGGTAATTTATGTTTTTAGGCCGATTTACTCGTCCTAGATATGGTCCGGTATGATGTAATCCCGGGTATGGATTTACTAGTGAAGTATCGTGCGATAGTAAATTGTTATGGGAAAAGTATAGTGTGACACCCCGACTAATTAAATACCGGGTAGCTACTCCTTTATAAAATTAATTCAAAATGCCAAGTTGGCTCAGTTAATAGCATCACTGTCGAAAACATTTTATTTTTACTAACCACCTAGTATTTAAAAAGCAAGTTGCCAAATTTTAATTTAAGTCTGATTAACAAGCAACGAGAGTGATGAAGAAATAAATAACACCATTCACCATACTGAAGTAAAATGAATAACCATCACAATAGAAATAAATAGAGTCTGGAGGAAACCCCTCACTACAATCCCATAACTGAAATGAATAAACTGAAACAATACATGCTAAAGTCTGAAACTGAAGTATAAAAGATGTCTCTAAATAGAAATGGGCAACATGCCCTACAACGGATAGATGGTGACTCTGGAATCCAAAAGATAGAAGCGTCTACATGCAAATCCCTGTAGCTTCCACAAGCAGCTACAGCTCGTCACCTGAATGAGTATCCTATGCTTGGTGTCCTTGTGGCTGGGCACCTAAAATGGTTTTACAAGGAAAAGATTTGAAAAGCAAACGGGTCAGAGCCCGAATGTGGAGTTATATTTTAAAAACCTGCAAGTGCTTTAAAAACATTTAAAACATTAAATGCAAAGTACATGTTAGGACGTGCACTCACATTATATTCTCACCTCTCGTCTAACTGTGCACTCCTAACGCAAGTACCCATATATAACTACCCTTACCACTAGCTAAGTGACAACGTATCTAGCTAGACTGCCAACGGTTCTACCCATAATATTTGGTTCCATTAACATAATAACGCTTTTAATTAAATAGGGTTTAATGTAACTCAGATACTCAATAAGTGCTATATATATCACTATTAGTTAACTCATTAGATAACTCGAAACAACACCGTAATATATTTACAACATTAACATGAGGATTCCCATTACTATAATGTATATTATTCATCTCATAAATATAAAATACAAGCACCCCGCAATCTAAGCTGTAGTGCACACATACTCTGCTATCCATCCCGGTACATCACGTACATAAGGATTACATATTCCGAATCTCTCAGGAATAGTTTACCGATAACAACATCACAAATAATGGAGGCGAACACAGTCACCATCACATGGGTCATGCACATACCTACGCTCCCATGGTCAGCGGACTTATTAATATCACAATAAGTCTTTCTATGACCTATGTTCATCAAGGTACCAGTCTATATCCCCCCCGTAGGCACACAAGGATTAGAGGGTCCTAAGCGAACGAAACCTCCCGTGATAGCAAGTATGGTAGGTATGTCATACATACAATCCATATACCAATACTAAGTAAACACACATCTTAGTAATACCGTATTATATTCGTAGTACATATTGCACTCTCGTACTAATTATAATTATCACAACTTATTTTATTCCGGTTCATAATTATACGTGCCATGATTTATCCTCACATCGTAGTAGACACTCACGTCTCAACCCAAACGGTTCATTGAATATAACTCTAGTGTATGATTTACTCATCTCAATAACCCAAAAGTCCCAAATCAATCACTATATCATCAAAGGAATACTAACTCTACCCTTGAACCAGTTCTCGGGACTCCAAAAGTCAAAACAGTCCAAAAAGGACCAACTGTCAACTCGTTAGAAGTCTCGTTCGAACGAGGCTTCGAACGAGTTTGGACTGTCAGGTCGTTAGAAGTCTCGTTCGAACGAGGCTGTTCGAACGAGATCCCAGTTCGTTCGAACGAACTGACCCTTCTAACGATATC
The DNA here is from genome assembly GCA_949130495.1 of Sambucus nigra. NCBI lineage: Eukaryota > Viridiplantae > Streptophyta > Magnoliopsida > Dipsacales > Adoxaceae > Sambucus > Sambucus nigra. Next base: position 148,610,176 of record OX422207.1, read on the forward strand.
TCGTTCGAACGAGATATCGAACGAAATCCCCCCTCGTTAGTGGCGACTGGTCAACTCGTTAGAAGCTCGTTCGAACGAGTTCGTTCGAACGACCTGGGGGTTGCTTCTAACGAGAGGCCAGTTTCGGCCCAGAATTTCCCAAAAATCGTTTTTCACCATTTTTACTCCTCAAATCACCTCTACAATTTATCCCAACGATTGTTTTAAAGTCTCTAAACAATTCTAAACATAGTATAACCACATCCTATCACGTTTGTATGGATTTACTCACCCAAATCATCAATCAATTTACAATTACTTAAACTTTTCCCCAAATCATTTATGAACATGAACCCTAAAATTTGGAACCTTCAATTCATCAAATAAAATCCATTTTTCTTTCACCCAAATCATGTATTAACATCAGATTAATCATTTACCTATCCTTCTACATGCAATCCTTCTCAAATTCCTCAAGTTTTATCATCTAGACTACATGGGTTTTCATATTTCATCAAGAACAACCATAAATCTGAATTTTCTAACATGGAAAAGACATTCTCAGTAATTAAATGGAAATAAAGTCACTTTCCTTGGTTTGATTTCTGAATTTGGTGTGGATTCGGTGTAGAATTTCTGCAGAATTCCTCTCTCTCTCTCTCCTTCTCCAAGCTTTCTTCTCCAAAAGGCTATGGTGGCTAGGGTTTGCTTTGGGGAAACTTATGAAAACCTAATTTAATAAACCTCCGTAGCTTGTTGGGTTAATAAGGGTTGGTTGGGTCAATTCCTTATCAGATTACAACTCTCAATTTTCGTCACTTTTAATTACCCAAAAATACCAAATTACTAAAATACCCTTTATGGTGCCGGAATGGCCTAAAAATACCCCGGGACCCAAACTATACCCCCGGCTAGTGTTTTCTGACTATCTCGACCCTTCCGGACGCGTTGGCGCACTCAAAACGACCATACGGATTATAGATTTTAAACTCACTTTTTATTAACAAAATATTATACCGTGACGCGGCGGTCCCACGCGTCTCAACAAAATTTCCAAATCGCCGTATATAAATCCCACGACAAATTTCATAATACCAAATACATATATAATCATATATGTACATAATCAAATACCAATTCGCATCATATTAGTATTTATAACCCGGATTAATTTCCAATTAATACGCATTTAATTAATTAATCCCAAAAATAAATATAGCCAAAAGTACGGGGTATTACATACTTCCCCCCTAATAACTGAATTTCGTCCCGAAATTCGAAACTAGAAAGTACCTGCTAAAAATAACTCTGGATAACGTTCGCGCATCTCATCCTCGCGCTCCCATGTGGACTCCTCAACATTGTGATGTCGCCACTGAACACGCACTAACGGGACTATCTTTGACCGCAGTTTCCTCTCGCTTCGGTCCAAAATAGCAATCGGCCCCTCCTCATAAGAGCTATCCGGACGGAGATCGATGTCCTCCACAGCAATGTGAGAGTGAGCCAAATTATCTCTAAGGTATTTCCTCAGCGAGGAAATATGGAACACGTCGTGAATCCGATGCAAATGCTCCGGTAACCCGAGTCTATACGCAACCGGTCCGATCCGCTCAATAATAGGAAACGGTCCCACATACCTCGGTGCCAACTTCCCCTTCTTCCCGAAACGCATAATCCCCTTCATAGGAGATACCCTGAGCAAAACCTGGTCCCCCACTTGGAACTCTCTGAAAAATCTCTTCGCGTCAGCGTAACTCTTCTGCCGGTCTTGAGCTACCCGAATGCGACTCCGAATCAACTCAATCCTTGCCGAAGTATCCTGAATCACTTCCGACCCAAGTAGTTTGTTGTCCCCCACCTCCAACCAACATGCTGGGGAACGACAAGGTCTACCGTAAAATGCTTCAAACGGAGCCATGCCAATGGTGAACTGATAGGAGTTGTTGTAAGCAAACTCTACCAGTGGAAGGTACTGCTCCCATCCACCCCCGAAGTCAATAATGCACATGCGTATCATGTCCTCCAACATCTGATTGGTGCGCTCTGTCTGCCCATCGGTCTGCGGATGATAAGCCGTACTCAACCGCAATTCCGTGCCCATGGCCTCCTGGAAACTCTCCCAAAACCTCGAAACAAATATCTTGTCTCTGTCAGACACGATATTCAGGGGCACACCGTGAAGTCTCACAATCTCTGAGATGAAGAGCTGGGCATACTGTCCCGTAGTGTAGTCAGTCCTTACGGGTAAGAAGTGAGCGACCTTGGACAACCTGTCCATAATTACCCAAACAGAGTCGTGACCCCTCTGCGACGTAGGCAACCCCGTGACGAAATCCATGGATATGCTCTCCCACATCCACACCGGAACCTCCAACGGCTGTAGCAATCCTGATGGTCTCTGATGATCCACTTTTACAAGCTGACAAGTGGCGCATTTCGAGACAAACTCAGTGATATCTCTCTTCATACCGCTCCACCAATACTGCCGTCTCATGTCTTGGTACATTTTGTCCCCTCCGGGATGTACCGCGAACCGTGAGCCGTGCGACTCTGCCATAACATCGTGTCGCAATTACTCTCCTTCCGGAACTACCAATCTCCCATTGAAGCGTAATCCCCCGTCTGAGCTAACGGTATAGGAGTCAGCTCCCTCAGCGAGTAATCGAACTATCTGCTCCTGACAGAACGAATCATTGGCCTGTGCCCGTACTACCTTTGTGACAATCTGCGGTGTAACGGTCATCACGGACATGAAAGATCGGGCCACTGCATCCTGGTGTCCCAATTCCTTCCACTTCGCCTTCCACACCTCTGCCACCTCGTCTGCTGGCCTACGGCTTAACGCGTCTGCTACCACGTTAGCCTTACCCGGGTGGTACTGGATGTCGAACTGGTAGTCTTTCACAAACTCAAGCCACCTACGCTGCCGCATGTTCAATTCCTTCTGCGTGAACAGATACTGTAGTGACTTGTGGTCCGTGAACAGCTGAAACTTCTCCCCCAAAAGATAGTGCCTCCAAATCCGTAAGGCAAATACTACTGCCGCCAACTCCAAATCATGTGTGGGGTAATTCTTCTCATGAGGCTTAAGCTTACGGGAAGCATAAGCTATGGCCTGTCTCTCCTGCTGCAACACACCTCCCAGTCCTTGCAAAGACGCATCGGTGTAAACCAAATACTCAACTCCCGGTCTCGGCAATGCTAACACAGGTGCTGAGGTCCATTTGTCCTTCAACTCATCGAATGCCAACTGACAAGCATCACTCCAGATATATGGCACACCTTTACGAGTAAGATGTGTCAAAGGACCTGCTATCTCCGAGAAACCCCGAATAAACCTCCTGTAGTATCCTGCTAAGCCCAAGAAACTACGAATCTCCGTTGGTGTCGTGGGCTGTCCCCATTCCCTCACCGCTGACACCTTCCCCGGATCAACCGATATTCCCTGGTCGGAAATAATATGACCCAAGAACTGGACTTCCTTCAGCCAAAACCCGCACTTCTCATATTTTGCATACAGCTCGTTCTGACGAAGTGTCTGCAAAACCTGCCTCAAATGCTCGGCGTGCTCCTCCTCTGTCTGAGAGTAAACCAGGATATCATCGATGAAGACAATGACAAACTGGTTTAAGAAATCCCTGAACACTCTGTTCATTAAGTCCATAAACACTGCTGGAGCGTTGGTCAAACCGAAAGGCATAACCCAAAACTCGTAAGAACCATATCTCGACAAGAACGCAGTCTTCGAGAGATCCTCCTCCCTGATACGCAGCTGATGGTATCCTGACCTCAAGTCAATCTTCGAGAAGAAAGAAGCTCCTCTCAACTGGTCGAATAAGTCATCGATTCGAGGCAACGGATACTTATTCCGTATCGTGACCTTATTCAACTCTCGGTAGTCCACGCACAATCTCAGCGAACCATCCCTCTTCTTCACAAACAAAACTGGAGCGCCCCAAGGTGAGGTACTCCTGCGAATAAAGCCCTGCCCTAACAGCTGCTCTATCTGATCCCGTAACTCTCGCATCTCAGCTGGAGCCATACGGTACGGTGCACGTGCTATAGGTCTCGTACCCGGTAGCAAATCAATAATGAAATCTATCTCTCGACTGGGTGGTAAGCCTGGTATCTCCTGAGACACATCCGAATAATCTCTGACAACCGGGATTGAATCTAAAGGAATAACAACCTCCTTAGAGGTATCCTCCTCTATGTAATACAGATGAGCGGTCGATCCTCCCTCTGGGCGAGGCATCGCCACTACAAACATCTCTTGCCCCGGAATGGAAAAAACAATGCTCCCGCTGAAGCAATCAATCATGGCCCTATATGCTACGAGCCAATCCATACCGATGATCACATCGTGAACATGCATGTCTAACACTAACATGTCTGCAGGCAATACCAAACCACCAACCTCTACCCTGACTCCCCGGCATATAAAGAAAATAAGTGACCCACTCCCCAATGGTGAGTCGACACACGTCACTGTGCTCTCTGCCGTAGCTAACAATCCTAAAGCTTTCGCGAAGTGTGTAGCAATAAAACAGTGTGTAGCACCCGTATCAAATAACACCCGACCTATAGTGCCATGGATAGGAAACGTACCCTCGATCGCGGGTGGTGCCCGTGGAACTGCAGCCTGGTGAACGTTGTAGACACGTCCATACTGTAGCTGCCCCTGCTGAGCTGGGACTGCTGGAATGGGTGGAAAAGCTGCCATCTGTGGCGGTGCAGGAAGAGCGGCGGGAAACATAGGTCTCTGTGGCTCCTGGCGAGCACCCTGCTGCTGCTGCTGTGGGGCCCTGCCCCTATCATCACAATCCTGCTTCTTATGGCCAGTCTTGCCACAAGTAAAGCACTTCCCTGGGAAGTTCCCTCCCCTCTGCCCCTGCTGTCCCCGGCCCTGGTGGCCGTTACCATTCCTCCCTTGGCCCTGCTGGCCCTGATGGAACTGCTGCCCATTCTGCCCCTGCTGGCCCTGATGGCCATTTGGACCCTGATGGCCCTGGCGGAAACCTCCCTGTCCCTGCCTGTAGTTCCCTGACCGGAACCTCTTATTGTCCCCCTGCTGGGTACCCTGCTCAGTCTGTCTCTGCCCCTGACCGGTCTGTACCCCACTGGCACCATGTCCTCCAGTCCTGCCCTGATGGCTAGACTCCCCTGACCGCTTGCCCTCGGCCATATGAAAACGGTGGTCCTGGCAGTGTAATAATGCAGCGTTAACCACATCAGAATACGTGGCCAATGATAGGTTCCCTAGCAGATGCTGACGGATCCTCCAATTCAACCCATCAGTGAACTTCTCTATCTTCTTCTTCTCTGTTGGAATCTCGTCTGGAACGATATTCAACAGGTTAGTGAACTCGGCCTCATACTCGGCCACTGTCTTGCCCTCCTGCTTCAAACTCATCAGCTTCCTCGTCATCTCTGTATGAACTGCGGATGGAAAGTACTTGCGGTCGAACCGCACCCAGAACTCCTGAATCGTGAGGGTATCCCTCTCCTCCGCAGTGGTGATAGACTCCCACCACTATAGTGCAGATCCCACTAGCTTGAAAGTAGCTAGCACCTGTTTCTGAACGTCTGTGCACTCATGCATCCTCAAATGCCTCTGTATGTCCTTCCTCCATTGGCTCGAGACTACCACGTCTGAGCTACCTGCAAACTCTGGCGGATGCGCTTTCTGAAAGGCATCTCGTACACGCTCCCAAGCAGACGGGAATGCATTAACCTGTGCTGGCGCGGCAACTGGCGCCTGAGGCGGTGCCTGCTGAATCACGGCAATCGCGGCATTTATCGCTTGGGCTACTATAGCAGCAACCTCAGCGGCGTTCAACATACCCTGAACTGGCGCGGGCTGTGGTTCGGGCATAGCATCCCTGGGAACTCGTCGTGCACGTCGTGGAGGCATCTGAAATAAGAACAAAGTTTATAAGTTCACGGTTATAAACTTAATATAGCTGAAGAACGAAGCATACACAAAAAGAGTACAACAGTCCTAAAATATAGGGCTCTATATCAAAGAAAACGTAGCGGAAACATAATAGCCGTACAGATCCTAAAGGACACTAGAACCTGATGCTCTGATACCACCTGTGACACCCTGACTAATTAAATACCGGGTAGCTACTCCTTTATAAAATTAATTCAAAATGCCAAGTTGGCTCAGTTAATAGCATCACTGTCGAAAACATTTTATTTTTACTAACCACCTAGTATTTAAAAAGCAAGTTGCCAAATTTTAATTTAAGTCTGATTAACAAGCAACGAGAGTGATGAAGAAATAAATAACACCATTCACCATACTGAAGTAAAATGAATAACCATCACAATAGAAATAAATAGAGTCTGGAGGAAACCCCTCACTACAATCCCATAACTGAAATGAATAAACTGAAACAATACATGCTAAAGTCTGAAACTGAAGTATAAAAGATGTCTCTAAATAGAAATGGACAACATGCCCTACAACGGATAGATGGTGACTCTGGAATCCAAAAGATAGAAGCGTCTACATGCAAATCCCTGTAGCTTCCACAAGCAGCTACAGCTCGTCACCTGAATGAGTATCCTATTCTTGGTGTCCTTGTGGCTGGGCACCTAAAATGGTTTTACAAGGAAAAGATTTGAAAAGCAAACGGGTCAGAGCCCGAATGTGGAGTTATATTTTAAAAACCTGCAAGTGCTTTAAAAACATTTAAAACATTAAATGCAAAGTACATGTTAGGACGTGCACTCACATTATATTCTCACCTCTCTTCTAACTGTGCACTCCTAACGCAAGTACCCATCTATAACTACCCTTACCACTAGCTAAGTGACAACGTATCTAGCTAGACTGCCAAAGGTTCTACCCATAATATTTGGTTCCATTAACATAATAACGCTTTTAATTAAATAGGGTTTAATGTAACTCAGATACTCAATAAGTGCTATATATATCACTATTAGTTAACTCATTAGATAACTCGAAACAACACCGTAATATATTTACAACATTAACATGAGGATTCCCATTACTATAATGTATGTTATTCATCTCATAAATATACAATACAAGCACCCCGCAATCTAAGCTATAGTGCACACATACTCTGCTATCCATCCCGGTACATCACGTACATAAGGATTACATATTCCGAATCTCTCAGGAATAGTTTACCGATAACAACATCACAAATAATGGAGGCGAACACAGTCACCATCACATGGGTCACGCACATACCTACGCTCCCATGGTCAGCGGACTTATTAATATCACAATAAGTCTTTCTATGACCTATGTTCATCAAGGTACCAGTCTATATCCCCCCCGTAGGCACACAAGGATTAGAGGGTCCTAAGCGAACGAAACCTCCCGTGATAGCAAGTATGGTAGTTATGTCATACATACAATCCATATACCAATACTAAGTAAACACACATCTTAGTAATACCGTATTATATTCGTAGTACATATTGCACTCTCGTACTAATTATAATTATCACAACTTATTTTATTCCGGTTCATAATTATACGTGCCATGATTTATCCTCACATCGTAGTAGACACTCACGTCTCAACCCAAACGGTTCATTGAATATAACTCTAGTGTATGATTTACTCATCTCAATAACCCAAAAGTCCCAAATCAATCACTATATCATCAAAGGAATACTAACTCTACCCTTGAACCAGTTCCCGGGACTCCAAAAGTCAAAACAGTCCAAAAAGGACCAACTGTCAACTCGTTAGAAGTCTCATTCGAACGAGGCTTCGAACGAGTTTGGACTGTCAGGTCGTTAGAAGTCTCGTTCGAACGAGGCTGTTCGAACGAGATCCCAGTTCGTTCGAACGAACTGACCCTTCTAACGATATCTCGTTCGAACGAGATATCGAACGAAATCCCCCCTCGTTAGTGGCGACTGGTCAACTCGTTAGAAGCTCGTTCGAACGAGTTCGTTCGAACGACCTGGGGGTTACTTCTAACGAGAGGCCAGTTTCGGCCCAGAATTTCCCAAAAATCGTTTTTCACCATTTTTACTCCTCAAATCACCTCTACAATTTATCCCAACGATTGTTTTAAAGTCTCTAAACAATTCTAAACATAGTATAACCACATCCTATCACGTTTGTATGGATTTACTCACCCAAATCATCAATCAATTTACAATTACTTAAACTTTTCCCCAAATCATTTATGAACATGAACCCTAAAATTTGGAACCTTCAATTCATCAAATAAAATCCGTTTTTCTTTCACCCAAATCATGTATTAACATCAGATTAATCATTTACCTATCCTTCTACATGCAATCCTTCTCAAATTCCTCAAGTTTTATCATCTAGACTACATGGGTTTTCATATTTCATCAAGAACAACCATAAATCTGAATTTTCTAACATGGAAAAGACATTTTCAGCAATTAAATGGAAATAAAGTCACTTGCCTTGGTTTGATTTCTGAATTTGGTGTGGATTCGGTGTAGAATTTCTGCAGAATTACTCTCTCTCTCTCCTTCTCCAAGCTTTCTTCTCCAAAAGGCTATGGTGGCTAGGGTTTGCTTTGGGGAAACTTATGAAAACCTAATTTAATAAACCTCCGTAGCTTGTTGGGTTAATAAGGGTTGGTTGGGTCAATTCCTTATCAGATTACAACTCTCAATTTTCGTCACTTTTAATTACCCAAAAATACCAAATTACTAAAATACCCTTTATGGTGCCGGAATGGCCTAAAAATACCCCGGGACCCAAACTATACCCCCGGCTAGTGTTTTCTGACTATCTCGACCCTTCCGGACGCGTTGGGGCACTCAAAACGACCATACGGATTATAGATTTTAAACTCACTTTTTATTAACAAAATATTATACCGTGACGCGGCGGTCCCACGCGTCTCAACAAAATTTCCAAATCGCCGTATATAAATCCCACGACAAATTTCATAATACCAAATACATATATAATCATATATGTACATAATCAAATACCAATTCGCATCATATTAGTATTTATAACCCGGATTAATTTCCAATTAATACGTATTTAATTAATTAATCCCAAAAATAAATATAGCCAAAAGTACGGGGTATTACATATAGTCTTTGCCATTCTGGGGCAAGAGATGTTTCTCGTGGCTATGCCTCTTTCTAAGGGAGGTCCTAGCACGTATTTGTATTGCATTGAGGAGGAGGCTTCGCGTGACATAGTTTCTCCTCTAGATTCGATTTCCGTTGTGAGAGACTTTGAGGATATTTTTCGAGAGATACCAGGTTTACCTCCAAGTATGGAGATTGAGTTATCACCGGGAACATGAACGATTTTTAGGGCTCCGTACCGTATGACTCCTGTTAAGATGAGGGAGTTAAGAGATCAGATTCAAAAGTTATTAGAGCAGGGGTTTATTAGGCGTAGTAAGTCACCGTGGGGAGCTCTTGTATTGTTTATGAAGAAGAGAGATGGTTCCCTCCGGTTGTGTGTGGATTACCAGGAATTGAACAAGGTTACCATCATGAACAAATACCCACTACCTCGAATTGATGATTTGTTTGATCAACTTATGGGAGCTTCGTACTTCTCTAAAATAGATTTGAGGATGGGGTATCACCAGCTGCGAATACGAGAGCAGGACGTATCCAAAATTGCGTTCCTAACTAGATATGGGTCCTATGAATTTTTGGTCATACCTTTCGAGCTAACCCTGCTCCTGAAGTGTTTATGGACCTTATGAATAGAGTGTTTTGGGACTTCGTGGACCAGTTTGTTATCGTGTTTATTGATGGCATCCTAGTTTATTCTCAGATAGAAGTTGATCACGGTAAGCATTTACGGTTGGTCCTACAAATGTTACGGGATCATCAGTTATATGCCAAGTTTGAGAAATTTGGGTTTTGGCCATAGGACGTGCAGTCTCTGGGTCACATTGTGACAGCTCAGGGTATTTTGATAGACCTAAGTAAAGTTATTGCGGTGAAGGAATGGGGTCAGCACACGAAGCCTACAGAAATTCACAATTTTTTGGGTTTGGCTAACTATTACCGCCGATTTATTAATGGTTTTTCTAAGATTGCTAGCCCTTTGATAAATTTGACTCAGAAGGGAGTGAGGTTTGTTTGGGATGATTCTTACCAAGTAACTTTTGAAGGGCTGATAGATAAGTTAACTTTTACTCCAGTACTTGTGTTATCGAGGTCGGGAGTGGAATATTTGGTTTTTACTGGCGCATCTCTGCAAGGGTTAGGAGGTGTATTGCAGCAAGAACAGCGGGCTATTGCTTATGCTTCTCGCAAGCTAAAGCCCCATGAGAAGAATTATCCATTACATGATCTGGAATTTGCTGTTGTGGTTTTTGCCTTGAAGATTTGGAGACATTACCTCCTAGGAGAGAAGTTTAGACTTTTCACAGACCATAAATCGTTGCAATACTTATTTTCTCAAAAAGATTTGAATATGCGACAACGTCGGTGGTTAGAATTTGGGAAAGACTACCAATTTGATATTCATTATCACCCAGGTAAAGCTAATGTAGTGGCGGATGCACTGAGTCAGAAACCCAAAGGGGAGTTAGTAAGGGTTTGGAAGGCTAAATGGAGAGAACTTAGCCAGGAAGATGCTGTTGCGAAGAGGTTTATGTCAGTGTTGACCGTTATGCCTACAATAGTGGCAAGAGTTATGGAAGCTCAAGGAAGGGATAAAGAGTGTCAGTACCGAACATGCCAATTACTAACCAAGGGAATGTAATCCTACTCTATAAGTTCGGAGGGTGGATTGCATTTCCACGGGAGACTTATTATCCCGGATGAGGGAGATTTGAGGCGAGCCGTAATGACAGAATCTCATGGGTCCAGATTTGCAGTACATCCTGGTGGGGACAAAATGTACCAAGACATGCGTCGTCAATATTGGTGGGCGGGTATGAAATGTGATATCTCTAAATGTTTTTCCCATTGTACTACTTGTCAGTTGGTGAAAGTAGATCATCAGCGACCGAAAGGATTGCTATAACCCTTAAAAATACCGATATGGAAATGGGAAAGCATTTCGATGGATTTCATCACGGGTTTCCCAACGTCACAAAGAGGTTATGATTCCATTTGGGTTATCATTGATCGCTTAACTAAGTCGACACATTTCCTAACGATACGTACAGATTACAATATGACTCGTTATGCCCGGATGTTTATTACGGAGATTGTTAGACTTCATGGGGTGCCCATTAATATAGTCTCCGATCGAGACAAGATTTTTACTTTCCACTTTTAGCGAAGTTTCTAAGAAGCGATGGGAACCGAAATGAAATTGATTACCTCCTATCACCTTCAGACAGATGGGAAGATGAAAAGAGTCAACCAAATTTTGGAGGACATGCTCAGAATGTGTGTACTTAACTTCAAAGGAGGTTGGGAATAATACCTTCCCTGGGTTGAATTTGCTTACAATAATTCGTGCCAATTCACTTTAGGTATGGAACCCTATAAAGCATTATATGGCCGGTGTTGTAGATCACTTACTTGTTGGTTGGAAGTAGGGGATAATGAATTTCTTGGACCTGAAATGATCCAAAATACTTCTTCCAAGATTGAGCTTATTCGCAATCGCATTTCAGTCGCCCAAGTTCGTCAAAAGAGTTATGCGGATGCGAATAGAAGGCATATGGAGTTGGAGGTTGGAGATCAAGTTTTGGTTCGGGTGTCACCAATGAAGGGCATAGTGAGATTTGGGAAGAAAGGCAAGCTTGTGCCTCGTTATGTAGGCCTTTTTCCCATTATTGCAAGAGTAGGCGCCATAGCTTACCAACTTGCCTTTACGGAACGCCTACAATCGATTCATGATGTGTTTCATGTTTCATCCTTAAAAAAGTACAAAAGGTGATAAGGAGCCAACTGGCACATTCCTTTAGATGATATCGAATTACAACCCGATATTTCATACGAGGAATAACCAATTGCAATCTTAGATTATAGGGAGTGTAGATTAAGGTCTAGAGTGGTGCCCTTGGTTAGGGTCCAATGGGGGCATCACAATATCGAGGAGTCGATGTGGGAACATGATGACGACATGCGAGAGAGATATCCACATCTCTTTTTGCAAGGTACGCTTGAATTTTGAGGGCAAAATTCCCTTATAAGGGGGGGGGGGGGGGGGGGGGGGAGTATGTAACAACCCTTATTTTTGAGTAATTGTTTTTATAAAAAATTTCCATGTGAGGTAATTATATAAAATGATGGAAGTTGGAGTAAATATTATTTTAAGTGATTTAAAAGATAATGTTTACTAAATATTGCATATTTACTGTTCAGAGAATGTAAATAGCATCATGTTATGTTTTATTTCGTTGTTGGGCCCTAAGATACAGTTATAGTTTAAAGTGATGATTGGATCATAATATGAATTATGTTATCCCGGATGCCAATTTAGAGGGCGTGGCTAGTCCTGAAATGATTGAGATAGTCGAAATAAGTGCCATATTGTATTTTTGGGTTCTGGGCACTTTTGGCAGGTTACGGCTTAATTATGTAGTTACGAGTCATTTTAATGGTGTAATAACATTTAAAGATGGAATTTAGTGTTAAATAAATGTTTAAGTCTTCTAACCCTCATATTTCCCAATTACATACTTTCTAAGAAAAGAAGAGATTGAGCTTGATCTTGCATCTATCCGAAGACAATCCGAGATTTCATCCTTAAGGCAAGTTTTTACTTGCAAATATATGATTTCATGTGGATAAATTGTAATTATAGTTGTGTGTTTGGAAGAATTAAGCAAATAGTAGGCTTTGATGAGTTTTAGAGTTTAACCCTTAGGTTTTGTAGTTGGTATGAATTAGGTTGATTATATTGGCTTATTGTTGTGTAGTATTGTTTTGGTTTTGACATTGGTTGAGGAAAATTGAAGGAGGTGAAAGAATAGGGGGTTAGGGACTTTGGGTTTGGTGATTTAGAAGAATGTTTAGCCGCGGGTCTAATAGGCGCGGTCGATCGCGGTCCCATGACCGGTCGAACGGGCCTTACGGGTAAGGCTTACTACTTTCTTCGATAGTTATAATTTAAAAGCGCGATCGACCGCGGTCCCATGACCGGTCAATCGGGCCTTCAATTTGAGCTTGCTGCATTCCTTCCTAGACAAAACTTCATAGGTAGGGTCGACCGCGGTCCAACGCCCAGTCGATCGGTCCCCTGTTTTTCTCCTAAAATCCTTATCTTTTCTCGAGGTTCGTTCTTTCAGGATCGGGACCTAGGAAGCTTCTTGAATGAAGTATAACTAGAGTTTTGGAGTCTAGTAGTGAGGAATTTAAGAACTTAAATTCGAAAGGAGAGTTGGGGCTTAGATCGGGGTTTGATTTAGTTGGTTATTAGACGAAGGTAAGGGATCTATTTTAAATAATGTGCTAGTCTAAGTCTAGGGGGAATATAGGTTACTCTAATTGCGGGCTTCTATAATTGAGTTGATGTAATATCATGCATTATGGTTTAAAGGGTTATTTTTAATTTATGTAAACTATTATGGAGATGAATAAAACGTTGAGGTTCATAATTATGACATGAAAAGCTTAGGGCCCCTAATAAAATGTAATGTACCTTATAAATTGGCATATTTTGTGAATGATGAATTGTATATACATACCTATTTAAATGGTATCAAAGGGGAAGTTACGCGTATGAGGTGAAGTCCCCTGGCTAATGAATGCAGGGTGAATATAGTCCTCAGCCATAGGACTGGTTGTTATATATTGTGTTTTTATTTTTCGAAGTGAGGTAATTCCGGGTATGGTTATGACTCACTGTCGAAGTTATATGGCCGCTTCCCAACGTCACGCGATATAAGATGCCCGAGTTGTGTTGGTGATAGGTCCTGGAAGATGATAGCTATTTAGGGGCGCATCTGGTGGGGTGACTCCCAGAAGGATGGTCTTAGAATCGTTATATGTTGTGATTTTAACTATTCTTATGATAATTGTATTTTTTAAATGGTGCATCATTTTATGAAGTACACCGTTTTGAATAAAGTTCCAAAGGAGGATTAGACTTGTACAGGCATAGTAAGCATAACTGTAACGGAATCTTATCAAGTGAAATTGAATTATATTTCGTGCATAAATGAATATTTATCAATGCATTTGATATTGCGCTAGGTTGTGCATTTAGATTGAGAGGTGAGGATTATTATTATTATTATTATTATTATTATTATTATTATTATTATTATTATTATTATTATTATTATTATTATTATTATTATTATTATTATTATTATTATTATTATTATTATTATTATTATTGTTAATTGTGGAGAGCGAGACAAGCTTATTCATGATGATTTGATATTCATAACTGTCATGCATTTCATTCACATGGTGATCATATCAAACTCGGGCCCTGACTCGTTTATATCTATTGCTTTTGCATGAATTCTCTTCACGCCCAGGTACTCTGCCGCAGGGATGCCCGTAATGACCCTTCCATCCTAGTTGTCACGGAGCTATAGCATTTTGCGGATGTTGTAGGATACTTTTTATAGACGTCTCTATCTTTTGTACTCTAGCCATGATCAGTTTACATATTTGGGCTTGTTGCCCAAGTTTTGTACATGTTTAAAATATTGTGATAATTGTTTAATATTCGGTGTAACCTGCTTGTAATGGTCTGTTAACCGACAGCCTATTCCGTTATTATATGGTGAATGCATATATAGTTACTTGTTTGTATATTTTTCCACCATCTTTTTAAATTGGATTGTCTAAAGGATTTTCTTTAAACTTAAAGTTTAATTGACATCCATTTTATAAAATAATTGGTGGTTATCTCGTATAATTATTTTAATGACAGTGATGCTAAGAATGGACCATCTATGATTCCTGTATTAATTAGAATATCGGGATGGCCACCTGTTATTTTAATAAGCGGGGTGTCACACAAACATCGTTGGATACCTCATTCGAACAACCTGAAAATATCGTTCGAACAAGGTCATTAAAATGACCTTATCAAACGAGTTTTTAGAAAAAAATTCTTTAAAAATAACAGCTAATAAAAAAATTCTTTAAGATATGTTAAAAATATGACACCCAATAAAAATTCAAAGTCTCTATATAACATGTGCATTCATACATGAGAGATCTTGTAAAGTTAAAAAAGTTGATGAGGCTACACAAGGTACTAAACACGACATATGATGTGATCTTCATTAAACTTGGCCGTTACGTCTTCAACTCAAATGTCATAGTCTTGAAAGGTCACAAATAACTTCTACCC